>PVJO010015071.1:0-46308 GCA_004026905.1 Hystrix cristata
ATCTAGGTCATAGAGAGGACCCCCATCTAGGTCACAGAGTGAACTTTCACATTGTGAAAAGGAGAATGCAGTTCTGAACGCCTTCTGTTATGAGGGTGTCAGTCTTATGACAGTCGTCAGCCGAAGGTCCTCTTTCTAATTCTGTCACATCCGTGATTCAGTTTCAACGTACAAAGTTTAAGGGGACCTCAGAATTTGGACAACAGCAGCAGGAGCCACCCCAGAAGGAAGGAACTTTCGCGTACACATTCTCAAGCTGTTATGAACGTGCTTTTGTCCCACTCTCAAGATGTAGACATAGATGTAGTCTTGGATGCGGCATCCCAGCGCTTTCACTGAGACTCAACAGCTATCTTGCTCCCTTCTGATTTATTTTAGCATTTATATATGCATTCAAGTGTATGTATAGAGCTTCGTAGCACGTACAAAGCAAGTTCTCTACCGCAAGCCAAATCCCTGTCTTTACCTGCTTCCTTTATCACAGAGGAGCCTGAAAGAGGGTTGTCTCTTTCTTTACCTGTGTTTGATGAAACACCCAGTTTAAGGTACAGACTTGAGCACCAAGCGTGTCAAACTCGTACCGCCTCCGGAATCTGAAGATGTAAGTTAGTTCACATCATAGAAGGTGGATCAGAAGAACATAAAGGAGACTTATCGAGTCTCTGCATAACTGTTCTAATATCTTGACGCATTATACTAAATTTTTTAACTTCAAAAATATTTCTGGAGTTTCTCAAACTGTAAATAAGGAGCCAGATTAAAAACCAGATTGATACCAGACAAGTAAAATGGCATCTCTTTATTAGGACCATGAGAATTTTTATCTGATAGAGGCAGCATTTCTCTAAATAATGGAAATGCTTTAAAATATTCTGAAAAGATTTAGCGGCATAGAAAATTCGATGATTTTCTTTTAATCTGATAATTCCAGACTTATTCCTGCCCAGATTTAATTAGTTTAAGTGAAGTGAGGATTGTAGGAAGAACTCTCTCCTAGGGAGAATAGGGATGTCTGCTGTTTTCCATCGAGTTTCTATCATGTTTCCATCAGTCTCTGTAAGATTCAGAATCCAGATACTGATAAACAATAACTTGGGGAAGAAGAGGAGGGGGGTGATGGGTCCCTGGGGCTCACGAAAACTCTGATGGGAAAATTGGAGTCTAGAGAGAAACTGAAGAGATGTATCACAGCACAGAAAAAGGAGGGGTAATCGGAACTTCCTCCCCTTGCTCCTGATTTGTAGGACTTTAAATTAATGAAACATATTAAAGAAAACATTTCAGAAACAAGTTTATGCAGAGTATAGAGATCGTGGCCTTTAGGGAGTGATATTTTGTATGGTCCTTTCACACCAACTAAAACCACAGACTTTAAATTATATGCAGTTATGGTCCACATTTTGATTTTAGAATCTCTGCTTCTCATGAGTTTAATCCCTTCCAAAAACCGTGGGTGTATGTTAAAACTGTTTTTGTTGTTGTTGAATATATGAATGTGATTTGTCCTCTTGTTAAAAATTAAAAGATACTATAGTAGAGTTACTAAAACAATGGTTCCCATAATTTTACTCAATGTGAAGCTTGGTTCCATTTGATGAGTTGTAACAAGTACCTACACATTCTAAACCATAACAGCTAAGTGTCATTAGCCTATCATAATGCCAAATTTGGGTATAATCAATATGAGCAAGGTCTCTACAAAAAGAGTAAAGGTGGTTTATAAGAACTCAAACTATTCCTGATATCTCTTTATATACCTGTCTAGACAGATAGACAGATATCATATAACATACGTAATATATACAATGAGTTGACACATTGAGAGTTCTGACTGTAGAGTTGCTTGTAGCTCTTTCATGATGATACACTGAATTCCTAGACCCTAACTTCATTTATATTTTCACATTATGACGCAGTATATGGCTCAAAAATAGCTCATCAAACTTGCATTTCTTAGGAAAATAATGAGAGGTTACTGCCATTTACTTTGTCGTTGACATTGCTTTGAGATCAAAATGAAAAGGCAGGAATTGCCATAATTGCAAAATGGATACAAAACCCAATATCTATTAAGGTTTTTTTTTTTTTTTTTTTGATTCAACAATCTGCCTAAATAAATGATAAGGTCACTGGACTCTAGAATACCAATAACCTAAATACCATGCCCAACATTAGAATAAAGATAATCACCTCTCCAAATGAGCTAACTTGCAAATCATGTAAAAGTTGGTTTGTAACCTATTCTCTCTCCCTCTCTCTCATATCTTAATTCTCTCAAAAAGTAACAGAACTCCAACAACAAATAAGTAGACACCTTAATTAATTGAATATTCCCTTCTAGGTATCATAAGAATAGCAATAGTTCCACTGACAAATACATGAGGCATCAATAGGATACTTCTCAGAGGTGGGTCTGCGCTGTATCATTTATGTGCCTCTGACAAAGAGAGGGATCCGCTGTAAGTGCGCTCATGTGAAGTGGTCTGCATGACCTCAAACCGACACAGATTCCTGACCAGGAAATCATCAGGATGTAGAATAAACAAATCACTTCCATTTTATAATGAATGAAAATATGAATATTTTCTCAAACTAAAGCATAAATATTTTTTCTGTCTCGTGTTTTATTTCAAAAGAGTTACTTTTCAACAACTCCCACATATGTTACTCCACATTTGTGGTGTTATATGTGAAATTTTTGAGTGAAATGGATGTCACTTTCTTCATTGTATACAATTGTCAGCCTAAAGCCAGGTCATTCTTAGAGATCAAAAAGGCTATGAATAGACTTTTCAATTCACCTACTCTTTAAAATTTTTGGAGTTAGGAAAACAGTAGAATTATTTGCTTCAAAATTTAATCCGCATCCTAAGTGAATGAAATTGTAAAGGGATTAGTGGAAGTTTTCTATTACCTAAAGCCTTTCTTGAAGAAAAGAACATTTTATAGATATGTTTTGTTCATTACATCCCTTTATGGGGAAAATAAAAGAAGGTTTAGGCAAGGACCCCCAAACCCTTGCCTGGTGGAATGGTAGCTCCAGAAAAATATCTCTCTGCCTCCGAAAAAGGGAAATGGCTTTAAGAATATTGACTCGCATCCTGGTAGATGAAACTTAGATTTTGAATGGATGAAAGTGACATATAAGGAAAAAAAAATTACAGAGTTATATAAGAGGATGAAAACACAGGAAGCTGGAGAGTAAAAAGGAAGCAGCAATAGCTTTTCATTAGCAAGAGTATTTCTGTGTATAATGATGTTCTTGGAATTCCACTGGAGGCAACATGTGTCTGGCTTCCTGTGGTTCACTGTATTCAGACACCACCATAAAATCAATTTGTCAACTTCAAGTGCATTGGTAAAAGAAAAAAAAAAAAAACTTTGATTGCCCTCAGGTCAAAACAAATTCAGAAAATCGTGGAGAATATGAAGGAAGCACTAAATTTATGACAGGAAAATGAGGGTACGAAGCAGAGATTGAACTTTAATAATCACTTAAAACCAAAGCCTAATTAGTATCTACAAAAACAACACTTCAGGAGATTAAGTCTTCTTATCTAAAAATTGGAGATGGAGTTCAGTCTTGTCCAGAATGCTTCCTGGCATTCTTGCTAGTAGCATGACCTTATAAAGTTCAAAATATTTTCAATACACTAATATGAAATAAGGATAATTCCAAATGGTCTCTATCAAATATATGTCCACTTTTACGTCAGAATGAGTGGAAAATCTGTCCAATCTATCAGACATGGAATGGGACATACATGGGATATTTATGGATTCTGTACCAAAGCAATTTAAGCCAAAGTAACTATATATTAAGTAATTATATTAAGTATCAAGTAAGTATAACCCAAATCAAATAGCCAACACAAAATGGAATGCAGAATCACTTTTCAAACTGTCTGGGGGGAGTCAGTTAGGAGTTGTTGACTCCTGCATGGGGAGCTCATCTTTCTAAATTTGGATCACACATTCATTTTGATACTGTATGGCTCAGTCTTTCTTTTTTAAATGACAAAATCATTAGTTAAAAAAATATAACTTATTCCTCATATCAGGGAGAAAAAACACATCTGATAGAAACAAATGCATTGCAAATCTTCAGAGTGGAGTCATTTTTGCTCTTTTAAGACTGGTAAATAATAGGTTTTTAATAGTGCTAAATTATTTATATATGTAGTTATATATAACATTGTAAATATTACACTGAAAAAATTAAGACGGGTGTATTAAGCAATTTCTACATTTATGATGAACTCTTAATCCTGGAAGAAAAATAGCTGGCTAGAAAACATAAAAATATGCAAAACAACTAGTCATTTGTAGGAAAATGGATGCACCTTGAGACAACAATGTTAATTGAAATATATCAAACACACAGGCATTAAAATGGCACAGGCCCTCTTATGTGAGAAACCCAAAGTATAAAATAATAACAAAATAAATGATAAATAATAGAAAGTAGGAAGATAGATCTTTCTCAATGGGAAGGGAATCAAGAATTGAAGCAAGGTGGGAGAGAAGGTTGGGGGAGGGGATGCAAAAAGGAATTTGGGTGTGTCGTGTACATGTGCAAACTCCACACAAGGAATGTAAACATTATGTACAGCAAACTTGTATTAATGAAAACCTCAAAAAATATGCAAAACAAAAACATGAGGTCTGCATACCATGTTAGGAGAGCTGGTGCTTTCCGGAAACAAACAGGAAGCAGTACCTTCACAGGTGAGCCATTCCAGATTTCACGTACTATCTGTGTGGAAACTAAATGCTGAGACATTTAAATATTCTTGCTTCTAGTTCTACAAAACAGTCAGAAAGATGCTGTATTTTTTCCAGTTAAATTGTCGAATGTACTAGGTATATTAGAGGAACATTTAGGAAAAGCAGAACTCACAGAAACAAAAAGAAATCCACAGGTGAAAAATAAAATGTCATAAACATGGAAACTAGTTCTGGGAAAAGCATTAGAAGTGCAATCGTTGCATCTGGTAATGGTGAGAGCCATGGGTATTTATGATTATGAAAGGGCCAGAAATAAGGCCCCGGGACCAGGAGACTTAATTCGATACTTAAACTTTCTTCAAGGACTCTAAAATGAATAAATAAATAATTTCTGGCTACTAGCATGGCAATATGAAAAGCAAACTTAGTCTTACTTGGACTTTGGGGAAAGAATGAATATAACCCTGGAGATGTTACAACCTTGAGTATGTGCTTTACATCTAGTTATATTTTGAAGTTGCATATGGTAAAAGGTATATAACTTAAGAAATTAACATAAAAACAGTGGATAGTTTGGAAGAAGAAAACACAAAATGCTACTGAAAACCACACCACAATGTAGGCAGATGGGCTAAATAGAGACATAAGAAATAGCCTTGTTGAAGATGAGCACAGGATAAAAAGCTTAAATTTTATGAAGAATTAGTTAATAATGAGTGAGCATAATTACACTGAACAAAATAAATCCATTTTAATAATATAGTAGTACATTTTATTTGAAAAACAAAACATCTGTAAAAGGTATGATTGTATTTATATAAAACAGTTGTTATGTTTGAAAATAATAAATGAAGCTTCTAGAAGTAAAAAGAAAAATTATATATCGTCCTTAATTTGAAAATTAATGCACAGAGCATTACATTAAGCATAGATGATTTCAGTGATTGATAATGGAATAAATTTTCTAATCAAAACAGCAAGGATGAGTGCCTATAACAAAAAACTAAAATTCAGCAGTGTGCTGTTTATAGGAAATATATGCTAGCATCAAGATATACCTAATGCTCAAGAATGGAATGCGTCTTCGTCTCTAGTTTTGGAACGCATGCTGTCTTTTCCTTTTCTTTAAGGACTTTTCAAGCCAACTTTTGTTTTTTATTTAAACTCTAAATTTGATAGTAAATTATTTCAGATTTTTATAATTTGGATACTTTCTCTGGGTAACAGTGATTTATTGAAGAAGTAAGAAGTCGAATCTATCTGGAAAACCTTTGAGAAATGACTAAAGAGGGATAGGAAAAGTTGACGGAGCTGGGAATTGCTGGGTTTGGGATGCGCTTCTTCTTTTTTTTTTTTTTTTTTTGTTTTAGAGTGAGGGGAAATTTTGAAAGAGAATAGAAAACTAATGTATGTTGGCATGATTTTGTTTAATCAAAATTACTGCAAAAACTTTTCTAAAGTAGCGAGAAGTATTTTCCCCACTTTGGAGTCACATTGCTTCCATTTCTTAAAATGTTTCACTTTTGGTTCCTGGTCTTTAAAATAAATTTCAAGGTGCATTGTTAAAAAAAAAAAAAAGAATGGAAAAAGATATCCCAGGCAAAAGGCAATCAAGACAAGGCAGGAACTTTCATACTTATGTAGACAAAATCTATTGTAAATCAAAAACTTTAGGGAAAATCATTGTATAATAACAGGATAAGTGATAAAATATAACAATTCTAAATAAATATGTATTGATGAGTTCGCCTAAATATTTAAGGCACATCTTGATATTTTGGAAAGGACAGATTGATAGCAATAAATAATAGTAGGCAATTTTAATATCCTTCTTTCAATAATGGATAGAACACTGACAGAGAATATCAATAATCAAACAGCAAACTTGAACTAGAGTGAAAATAAAATGAAGCTAAAGCTAATATACAAAACATTCCACCCCAAATCAGAAGAATATATGTTCATTTTAAATGAATTCTGGACATTCTCCAAGGTAGATAATATCAAGTTTTACCAAATTTAAGAGGATTGAAAACACACTAATTTTTAATACTAACCATAATAGGATGAAATTAGAAGTCAAGCATGTTGAGAGACTAACAAAACTCACAAATACATATAAAATAAATGTGATAGTCAGTCCTTACCCTCAACTTGTTTGTTTTGACTTATGCCTGGCAGATTAGGAAAGCTGGGTGTTTCTGGCTGGGTCCTGGAGCCATGACCTTTCTTGCTACATCTGGTCCATGGACCATTCCTCTCGCATGTTTTTCCCTTTCATTCCACTTCTCAGATGCCATGAGTTGAGCAGCTTTCCTCTGTAAGTCCCTTCCTCTATAAATGTTCTGCCTTGAAGCAAACTGACCATGGACTGAAACCTCTGAAACTATGAATCAAAAGAAACCTCTCCTTTAGGTCGTGTGTGTCAGGTATTTTGTTCCAGCTATGAGACCACTGACAAATGCAGAAAATTCGTACCGAGAAGTGGGTTTGTTACTGTCACTATACATGACCATGTAGATCAGAGGCCTTTAGAAATCATTTTTGGAGAGAATTTGAAAACGTTTGGAGATACATGGTGGAGAAGCCCAAGGTAATTCTAGTGAAAGTTCTAGAGACCAGAATGCTGAGAGGAACACAGAAATGAAGACCACACACATGAGGTTTCCGATGGGAATGAGAATTTTACTGGGCATTTGATATAAGAGCATGCATATCACATTCTGAAAAAGAATTCATCTATATTTTTTGTATACCAGGAAATTCTTGTGTGAGGATGAGCATAAGGGTAGTGGGCTAGCTAATTTGATAGTAGCAATGTCAAGACAGCCCAGTGTTCAGGCTTTAGCATAGATACAACTGGCTGCTTTTAGCCAGAATTGTAGTGATGAGAATCAGGAGTACGAGCAAAGCAGAAAGATTTGAAAAACTTGGAGTTTGGCCAGAAAAGAAACACATGAAAATTTAGGTCTCAAGAAGCGGTGGTTACTAAAATGAGCAGTCCTATTAAAAAAAAAAAAAAAAAAAAAAAAAAAAAAAAAAAAAAAAAAAAAAAAAAAAAAAAAAAACATGTATTTTGGCCAAGACAAAATGAAAGATGCCTTGAGGCCATTTCAGGAATCAGCAAGTCTTCACACATTGTAGGTTTAAGGTTGTAAAAGTGTAACTCCTTTGAAAAGCTTTACTTTGAGAAAAAAGTCCCAAAGTATTCCACTCACTCAGAACCACCGAGTAAAATGATTCTCTCTGCTCATCTATCCAGTCAGAGTCCACAGCAGCCTTTAAGGGGCCTGGTTTCTCTTTCTTCTGCTGTCAGACCTTGGCATTAACCATGTGAAACTGGTTTTACAGGCATGCAGAATCCAAGAATGATGGCGTCTTGGAGGCATCCACATAGGTTTTATAAGAAGCCCTGGGAGGCCAGGGAAAATGTATGACAGGGTCAGAGTTGCTGTTGGGAGGCCCTCAGAGGGTAATGCATGATGCTGTGACAGTGAAACAATAATTGCAATGGGCACACCATAAAGTTGGACCTGCAAGACAGATGGAATATCTATCAAGAATAGAATATCTATGAGAGCAAACACAGACGAGCCATCCCATAGGGAAGCCATCTGCACTGCAAGCAGCAAAGCCATAGAGGTGGAGTCACCCAGTCCTCTAACTCCCATCTTACCACCATGTGCACAAGACTCCAAATAGGAACTATAAAACTGAAACCTCTAAAACCATGAGGCAAAATATACTCGTCCTTCTCTACACTACAGTGGCCAAGATTTGTTTCAGGAGTGAGGAAACTGACTGTAACACTAAGCAACACAATCTAGCAAAAACCATTTGTATATAGAGAAAATCAGAAGGAAATTTATAAAAATCTTGAGACAAGTGAAAATTAAAACACAAATTAAATAAAAACATTAAAATAATGCACAAAGGCAAAGTTAAGACACAAGTTTATTAGCAATAAATCCTGTCATTAAGAAAGAAGGAACATTTTGTATACTGTCTAACTTAACACCAGAAGGACTGGAAAATGAATAAAGTAAGCTTAAAATTAGCACAGGGAAGGACTTATAAAGATCAGAGCATACTATGTCATGTAAGAACAAAGATAAGAGTTCACAGAAAAAATGGTTTGTTCAGTGAAAAGGTAAAATTGGCAATTCTTAGCTAGACTATGCAGAAAGGGAGAAGATAAGTAAGTAAAATTAAAATTGAGACAAATATTACAATGGATGGTCTTAAATAACAAAGATCAGGGATCATTATCAATAATTACATGAAAAACAAATGGAAATTTTGAACAGACCAACAACAACGATTGAATCAGTAATCAAAAATGTCCCAACAAAAAAAAATCCCATGACTATATGTCTTCACAGGTATCTTGTACCAGGTATTCCAAGAATTAATACAAACTCTTGTTAGATTTTCCAGAAAAAAAAATGGAAGGGGGATGAATTCTAAGCTTATTTTATGAGTCCAGCATTAGCATGATCTTAAAGCCAGACCAAGGAGAGAGAGAGAGAGAGAGAGAGAGAGAGAGAGAGAAGAAACAATAGGTCCATACTCCTAATGAATATACAGACAAAAATCTCCACCAAAATACAATCGTCTCTTAGTATCCACAAGGAATTGTTTTCTGGTCTTCCTACAGAGATTGAAATCCATGGATACCTATGTCTCTCATATAAATTGTAGAGGAGGGAATGCAGTCAAAACAATGAATATTTAAATTAAAAAAATTATTGCAGTAGGAAAAACATTACTTCTCCTCAAATTAATTACTTTTGCTCCAAACAAACTTATTTCACAATTCTTACTATTTCTGTAGCAATTCTCTGAAAATCCTCTCTCATGAATGTTTTTAGTTGTGCTGTTATGGTTGCCTTTATATCAAAAACTCATTAAATACTTTTTTTATTTCCTGGTCATCGTGACTTTGAGGAAGAGTTAGAAGCTGCATGCTGCCACACCTAGTGAATGGGGTGGACAAGGACACACTGTGACTATTCTTATTTGACATTATATACAGTGGGAGAAAACTAGAAACATTTTTCTGATTTGACATAAGTAGGAATGGCCTATCCTGTCACTTCTAAGAGACATAATACTGGAATACCAGCCAGATAAAATAGAATACAACAATAAACTAAAATTGGAGAAAAAGTAAAATTATCTCTGTTGGCAGATGACATGATCATGTGTTCAAAAATTCCTAAATACTCTTCGATAAAACTGTTACAAGTAAAAAAGGAATTTAAATTGCAGGATATAAAAGCAACACACAAATATAAGTGGCAAAAAAATATATAAATAGCAATTCTATACCTGCAATTAGAAAAAAGATGCAGCAAACATCTCAAGTGCTATAGCAACAAAAATCATAAAATTCCTGAGAATAAAACAAAACCAAGGTGTTTGTATTCTAAAACAACACAAAGCAATGATGTAGAAAATAAAGAAGTCATAGATACATTTACAGGGATGGTATTCATGGATTAGAAAAATTAATAATGTTAAAGTACACATACCACTTAAAGTAATCTATACATTCAGTGCAATTCTTATTAAACTTCCATTGTACTCATTACAGAAATAGGAACTACAGTTCATAAATTCATATATCATCACAAAATAACCCACATCACTGAATCAATCTTGGGCAGGAACAATTGTGGTGACATCACAATTCCTGATTTCAAAATATATTGCAAAACAAATATAAGACAAATACAAGAATGTGCATAAAAACAGACATATAGTCCAGCGTAACAGAATAAATATCCCAGACACAAATCTTTAAATTTACAGCCAACAGATCTTCAGTAAGGTGCCAAAAATACACAAAGGGCCAAACACAGTTTTCCCACTGAATTTTCCTCTGAAAATTGGATATCCACATGCAGAAAAATGAAACTGGGCACATGATACAACCATATTCAAAGATATACAAAAAATGTATTAAATACCAAAATATGAACCTGAAACTTTAAAAATGTAGGAGGAAAATATACAGAAAATGTGTTATCGCCAATGGTAGTTTAGATATGAACCCAAGAGCATAGAAACAAAAGTCAAAATAGACAAGTAAAATTAAGTCAAACTAAAAATCTTCTGGATGGCAAAGAAAAAAATCTATATCATAAATCAGAATCTGTTGGTGCTCTGAACTTGAACTTCTTTTCCTTCAGAAAAATACATATCAGATGTTTATATATGTAAGATATTTTATAGCATATACATGTAATAAAACTACAGAAGTTCTAAATCCTCAGCCTTGTCTTAGAAACATCTTCTGTTTAAATATTCCAAAGTCACCTTTATTATACTAAATCAGTAAATGTAAGTAAAGCAAAGTTTGAGTTTTTCAAATTGTGGTAGAAAATTATCAAACCCGAAGAGGCGGCTAAGACCTTTGCCTATTTGTAGCCAAGCCAAACAGAATGGTGGGTGACTTTGGGGTTTACCGTTTCCAACCAAGATCTGAAATAGGGGGCAGTTTAATGACGCTAAGTTCTGAACCTAGGAGGGATGTGCTAATTTTGGGTATTTGGCATTGAAATTGAATTCAATTGTAAGACACCCAACTGGTGCCTATAGAGAAGTGGAGAACTGCTTAGTGTCGAAAACCTTCACATTTTGTATCCCAAGTGTTGTGAGTATATTTTTTTTTTCCTTTTGGTGATTTTGGTAGTGATTATTCTTCTTATTATTTTTTTTTTTTAATGGTGCTGGGGATCGAACTCAGGGCCTTGTGCTTGCGAGGCAAGCTCTCTAACCACTAATCTAAATCCCCAGCCCAGGAAAAGTCATTTTTACTGGTTGTGGAATTCTAGGTTGACAGGTTTTGGAATTTTTTTCAGTAGAGAGGCTGTTTGGATGTCTTCTCACTTGCATCAGTTTTAGTGAGAAATCTTTTATCCTTAACTTTTTAATGAGAAGAAGTTTAATAATTTAAAAATAGTTTCATTTCAATACACCACTTTTATGATTTATTGTGTGTTTCAAGGGCTGTGTTGAGTCGGGAGCTAATTATTCCCGAGGACTGAATACTCTACTCAATATTCCAGGAATTATGAGTTTTTTTTTTGTTTGTTTGTTTGTTTTTTTCAGTCTGGCTGATAGAAACAGGTAATATTCACAGCTGTGTTTCAGTGTGTATATTATTTCTTCGAGTCCTTTGGGGGTTCTCTTCTCAGCCTTACATAGTTCTCTCACATCCCTGTGCTGATCCATATTTAGCTGGCTATTTCGTGGGAGATCTCTGGAGACCTCTATTCTTCTCTACTCTCCCCGTGAGAGCTGTTTTTCAGAGTTCTCTGGCCAGCGAGCTCTCTAGGCCTTCGCTTCCCCAGATTTTACCACATTGCTCCAAATCAGACTGTCAGTGTCTCAGTTACTTTTCTGCTGCTGGGAAACAATCCCTGACACCCACAAGATAAATGAGGAGAGGTTTACTTTGACTTACATTTTCAGTCCATGGTTGGCTGGCCCCAACCCCAAAACAGAATGGTAGAAGGGCGTGGCAGGGGAAAAAGTGCTCAACCCATGACAGCCGGGAAGCACAGAGACAAAGGAGGGGCGGAAGAGGGAAATGTATCCTTCCCCGCTGTGGCCCAGTAACCCACCACTTCTGGAAAGGGCCCAAATCCTAGCAGCACATTCAGCTGCCAGCCCATCTGTGCACGAATCCCCGGATGAGTATAGTGCGCCGTGCTACTATCACGTTCCAAAAGCCCCACGTCTGAACATGTGAGCCTTTTGGTAGACATTCGAGATCTAAACCACAACAGTCTTCCCCTTGTCACTAAAAGACTCATGTGAATCAATTTGTTCAAGATGTGTGTAGTCATCTCTATGATTCACCAGAATCTTAACATTTGAAAGTCTGAGTCTAAAGTCTTCTCTCTAGAAGTAACTAATAACATAATGCCAACACTATTTTTCTTAAATTGTTCTTCACAGAGAGTCACTTAACAAGAAATAAGTCAATAGTTTGTAATCTAATCATACCTCAACTTTCCCACATTCTATTGGTTAGAAGCACATTCTACGAGGTAGGTATTACAAAAGAGAGCATTTGGCCATCTCATGTTCCACCTACATTAATGGTTTCAAGATATTCAAAGTAAAAGATTAAAGATTTCACTGGTAAGTCTGGTTGGGAGTGTGCATTTTGGTCCCAGGGACCAGGTGGCTTTCCGGTTGTATACAAAGTCAAGTGAACCTACTCCATCTTTCACGACTCTAGATCCTCAGAAGTTGGGCTAGTACCAGTAGACTTAGCCCGGAGAAAAACAATAGGAAAAAAAAATACAAAACAGAAAGACCCCCTGGCAGTGATTGGTTTTGAGGAAATAACCTGAGATGCATCTACTCAACTGAGTAATTGCTTTTCCCATGTGGACGAGCACGTTTCCCCAAAAGAGTAGGCAGAAACTTTCCTGTAGCAGTTGAAGAAAATTTCTGGTTAGGAAATTTTTAAAGTGAATTTTAAAAATTGAACAAAGTATGATTTTCTTGACATATAAAAATTCAGATATAATATACAAATGATAATATGGGCAGAATTATTGCTTTGTGAAACTAATAGTTTCATACTGACGTCCCTTAATTGCTTAATATCTTTAAGAGCAGGGATATAAACAACGCGATCTTCAAAAAGTTGTCAAGGTTAGCTATTAAACGTTCACCAAAGTATAATTTTTCACTTAAAAAAATCATTTGACTCAAAGAACAATTGTCTGGAAATGATGACAGTAGTGGACATGCCGGTATTTTACTGTCAAAAGTGAAATTTGTAATACTTTGGACACAATCACTTATGAGGTTTAAAGGTTAAAATTTAAGGTCAAAATTTGGTAATGGGAACTCGTATTGCACCAGGCATTTTCCATTTTCTTGCTCATTTCAGCGTCTTATGTTGTTATATTTTTAAGTAAATACATATTGATATAGGAACTTTAGTTTCTATATATATCAGGAAGAATTTCATTATTTTCTATCTCTTGCCTTCATGTTAACCTTAAGATTACATCTAACTGGAGATTCAATTATTTTATGGAGAAGAAAGATAAAGATTTGTTATTCATCTCTCCCACCAACAAAACACAAAGCAGTATAATCTATTGCTCAAGGTCAGATTTACGACAGGTATAATAAGAGCTGCTTTATATATGGGAAGATAAGGACTCCTATGTCATTTTAAGTTCTGAAGTTGCTTACCTAGAAATCAATCAGAAATAATACCTATCTGACATTTAAGGAAAACTGAATTTTACTAGGAGGACAGTACAGTTATTTTAAAGTTAATACCTCAATGATTTTATAATCACTGTCTAATAAACCGCTGTATACTAAATCCATTTGTTTGGAAATTACTTTCATTACTTTTGTCAGTGTACCCATCATATTTCAATGCATATCTTCCATTACTTTAAGGTGTGACTCATTTAAGTTACATACTTTAATTTTAATAAATAAATTACACCATGCTGAATGAAGATTTATTGTATATTTTCCAGAAGAGTTTTAGAACTTCAATATTAAAATGAATCTGTTTAGACAATTGTGTGTATGTACACAATCTAAATTCATACGGTTCATATGGCTGATGCAAATTTAATAGCACCTTTTAAAAATGCCAGATTGCTATGTACAGCCCACATTTAAAATATGTTGCTTAATTTTGGTGTCTAAAATATCAAATATTGCAAAAGTCCATTGGTTAATAATTTGTTGGTACACGATAACATACAAAAAATATATGTGTGCTATTTTAGGAAATAATAACCCCTAATTTCGTGTTTAATTACTTTCAGTTTTTTTCTGTTAAATATAATCCTGAAAATATTGTTCAGAAAAACTTGTAGAATATATGTTCATAAATTATTTCTATACAGGTTAAAAAGAGATGTTTCTGCCATTATTATGAGATAACCTGTTTCTGAGAATTCAAGATCAAAACTACCAAAAGAGTTCACACCAAATTCTTGCTCCATCTGTTTAATGACAAATTTGCTTAATTGAACAAATGCTTAAATTTCTACTTTCAAGTTTCTTTAGAGGCTCTCATAGTAAAAACTGAGTCAGAAAAGCTCTAACTGAAGAGCTTTTATTCTTTTGAGGTTAAACGTAATCAGGAAGATAAGAAGAATTTTTACATTGTGTTAAATTTTATTTTGCAAATAAAAGAATGAATAATAGAAAATCGGAAAGGAAGGTTTGCAATAGACATAGTTACCAGCTAAAGTTCAATTTGAAAATGATACATAACTAAGTGTTGAAGTAAGAAAAATTCAGCCACATTACATCAGGGAAAAGAGCATTTGAAATGCCTCTGACAAAGTGTGCAGTTGTTAATATGATCGAATACACAGAGGTGGCTGGTCCAATGTAAGCAAAGAGTGAGGTTGAGTATTAGGCTGAAGAATGAGGTGGTGAAAACTATAAAATGAGATCATTAATATTCTTAGATAATTCTTATTGTTTTCTGCATAGCTTTCACTTTTCTAAGTTCCATTCCATAAAAGTAATGCTTCAAGATACTGATAAGTATCTCTTTTCCCAGGGTTTATCTCAAATAATCAGTTGCAGCTTGTAATATTGGGTGCTTATTACGTGTCATACTCTGAGGTAAGCACCTTGTAATTTTACTTAATGTTTATGACAAGGTATTTGTAGGAAATACTCAAACGTTAAAGTCGAGAAAACTCAGGATCATAGAGGATAAAAGAAAAAACAAATACAAATACCAAAAGAATCTGCAGCTTATACTCTCCTCATCACATCGGCACTATTAACATACGACACTTATATCTAATTCGTGTTACTCTCTCCCAGCCTTTGGATTCTTGCTCTTTGTGGTTTGTTAGTGTTACACTGTAGAGAAAGATTTCTGATATCCAATTTTCAAAATTGTATGTGGTTATCAATTTCTCTTCCGGTAAGAAAGCATAGCCCGTGCTTAGTTCAGAAGAGGCTTTTTTATTTTCGTAAAAATGGGTATATATTAGTCCTTTCTATATTGCACTATCATTGTCACCTCTAAATTTTATTTGTTCTCTATCATTATCAGAATCTTAACCTCGCCACAAAAATATAAATCTCATAATAAGCAATGGGCATTAATGTGCTGACATGCAGTGGGAAAAACGCAATGCATCTTCATGTATGAAATATGCTATTCACTCTGCAGTGTTCACCCAGAAATGGGTGGGAGGTGGCGGGGCCTGTGGTCCCCACTCTGGGAGGCAGAGGCAGGAGGAATGTAAGCTGAGCCCAGACTGGACAGTTTAGTGACATAGCAAGACTGTCTCAAAATAAAAACAATAATAATATTAATAATAAAAATAGCTGGGGATGTATCTTTGTGTGAAAATCCTTCGGCTCAATCCCCAGTAACACCATAACGACAATGAAAACAAAAAGGTCACCTAAAATTGGTGCTCATTAACATTTCACTTACATCTCATTCAGATCTCTCTGAGGAAAGCCGTTAATATTTGTGCATTTGTCTAAAATGTCACATATGATTGTTTGGGGACAGAAACAAACAGCTTTTCATTTTATCCATAGCAAGTGTGTCAGCACTCAATAAAAAGTGAATATATCACAGTGCTTCGGAGTGCTGACTTGGGGCTGGGGATTTAGCTCAATAGTGGAGCACCTGCCTAGCAAGCTCAAGGTTCTGACTACGTTGAAAAAATTGCTGTGAGTCAGTCTTTTACATGAAAATTAAATTTAACTCCTAGTGTCATTTTAAAGATTAAATATTTTAATACCTATAAAGAATGTATACCATTGATGCGACATTAGATAGTATATATACACATATTTACAAAATTGGTATGAGTCAAAACTCATATATTAAATTATATTAAAGAATATAGGTCATTTATTGCAAATGTTGTAATTGTTAAACTAAAATTTCTTTAGATCAGTTTCATTTGGAAGAGTGGGACAATAGCCGCTGGACATCTTTGTTATTTTTTGTGATTGTTTCATCCAGAAGGTATAAAGTATTCAACATAAAAAAGAGACTTCAATGGCTTTTTGCTTCAATTTGGATTAATTTTTAGAATTCCATTATTATACTACAGTCAAAACATTAGAATAATTTATGAAAAATTGCCCAAGGATGAATGTAACAAATTACACCCATAATATTCATGAGGAAAATATAAATAATTTCTTAATTAGAAAAATTGTCAGATTCACATATAAAAAGAGAGGAGGGTGCATATTCTCTAGGTCTCCTGCTTGAAAAATACTCTTTGAAACACATGTATTTAATCAATTTGGAGTCATCTCATTTGATTTATTATTTATTTACTCTGAGTCTAAGTTTTCCTCCTTTTCCTACCATTTAATCGTAAATAACTTTCTGCTTAGCTAAGGGCGGCACACCAAGAATACCACATTTTGGGGAAAACTAAAGTACAACTACTGGAGAAGACCGCGAAATGTGCTTTCAGATTTTATCCCTTGGTAATGACCACATAGAGAATTTTATTAAAACCAAAATCTTGAGGGTTTTCTTTTTTTTTCTTTTTTTTTTTTTTTTTTTTTTTTGGATATAAAGAATTGGGTGGGAGTATATTCTGAAGGGGCTGATCTTTTCATCTCTTTTATATCACTGATTTTTTTT
Source organism: Hystrix cristata (assembly GCA_004026905.1). Lineage (NCBI taxonomy): Eukaryota > Metazoa > Chordata > Mammalia > Rodentia > Hystricidae > Hystrix > Hystrix cristata. The sequence goes on from PVJO010015071.1 coordinate 17,381, forward strand.
TTTTTTAATTTTTAACCAAAAAAGTGTTCTCTCAAGTTCCAGGAAGTTCATTTCTACCACATCACAATCTGGTGATTTCTCAATCTAATAATGTTGCAATCTAAAGATTACTTCCTTTTCTTGATTATCAGGTAATAAATCTTCCATAATAACTGTTCTTTATAAAAATTTGCATTGGAAAAATTGCCTGTCTTCATGTCTTTATCTGCATCCTGATTCCCTACACTCTGTCCACTTAGTCAATTTTTCCTATATTCTTTGCAAACCCGAGTGCATGAACTTTTCCAGGAAGCATCCATGCCTGCAGCTGGCCTCCCCTCAGCTGCTCAAGTGAATCTTATTTATTTACTTCATTCTCATGTCCCTAGAGTAGAGAATGTATGATCTTCATTTCCTTCTTTCCACATGTCATTACAAATTGTCCTAACCCTTTCTACATTTTAATAATTCCTGTAATCTGAGGAAGAAAATTATTTTGAGACCCTGATGCATCACGAAACTGTCTTTTTATCTCTGAAATCATAAAGGTGTATGTCTATTTTCATTTATGAACATTTTTGAATATCTATATGACGTGGTGTGCTGCCAAATACTAGCTAAATCTTTGACGTGTCAGCTCTCAGATGTACAATCAAGAAGAATGTGTCATTTTTTTCCTGAGGATCACTTCTGTGTGCTTGGCATACTGAAGTCCTTTGTCCTTAAATGAGAAGAGATATCATTTCCATGTTTAGCGAATCAAGATTCGAAAAAGCTCTCCTTTTAAAATGAGCAGTAGGAACAGTGTTAAGTGCAGGATCACACAAGCTTAGATCAGAAGCTCAGAACGAGGGGAAGGGGGGAAGAGGGGGGAAAACCAAGATGTATCATGTACAGGTACAAAATAACCATGTTGATTATGATCATTATGTATGCAATGTACCAATACATGTTCTTGGTAAAAAATAATAAAAAAATTAAAAAAAAAAAAGAAGCTCAGAACTACAGAGCACTGTCCGTACAGGCCGCATGTGAAATGACTCTTGGAAAGGACAGCTGAGTGATTTGTTAATGCGATAGTTTGGATTAATTTAAAATAGTAGATCAATTTTACACGGGCAGTCGGGGTGGAATCGTCCTCTGCATTTCTGTAAGCGATAAAACCTTGTTTTTATTTGACCTTAACCTGAAAAAAGGGAAAGATTTTAACAAATGAAAATGCTGGGGACGCATTATTTCAAGCAGGTGTAATTACCAGAGAAAATATGTGAGGAAGGAAAAGCATGAGACTTGATGTTCTTTCACAAAGCTTATAAATTGTGAATGGACACTATCAATAGAAAGTGATTTAGATCACATTTTGAAATACTCTGTAGAGTTTCTTTTCTGCTTAATTGGATTAGGGGATTTTGATCACAGATGCTTTTCAAGGAGATCAATCTGTAAGTAGAACTCTAAAGGATAATTTAGAGCAGAAAAAAACAACTGGTGTTGGCAGGCCAATCAGCAAACTTTTACGAGAGTTAAAGTGAGAAGTATAGTACCGAAAAGCTGATTTGGAATAGTGACATGGAAAAGAAGAACAGAAAAGAAAACCAAATAATTTAATGACTGATTGGAAAGTAATGGTAGAAGGAGTCTAACAGTGTGGTTTCTTTTTTAATTGAAAATTAGAGGCATAAAACAAAGCTTTTCATGTTTTATGTGATTCATTTTGCTATGTTATCATTCAAATGTCAGCATACTCTTCTAGGTAAATATATGCAGATAGTGAAAATGTAATTTGAGAATTTCCTGATTCATATGCACCATCATGATAGCCAGATTATGCACAAGTCAAATATCTAATTCTACTAAAATCCAGTCAGTGCAGGTCATGTATGGAACTCCCTTACTCACACTATCTATTGTTTCCTAAAGTATGTTTATTTTTTCATGCCTAATAGTGTTCTTATTTAACTCTTTTTTTCTATCCTATGTTCTGGGGCAACTAAAAAGACTGTTAGTTTTGAGCATAAGAAGTTTCCATTGGTCACTGCTTTAAACATAGGTTTTAATTTAGTTACGTACAACCTCTCTGCTCACATTCTCTACCAAACTTTACCCTGAGACTCCAGCAACACAACCAAACTTCAGCTTGGAGGCTGAATTTGCCTCTGCTTTCCCCCTCTCAGTTTATTATCCAGTACCATAAAACTCCGTAATACATACTACACTACTGCACAGGAGATGAAGAGAGCAGTCAAGCCTAAAGTGTTAAGACACTTGAAATTTCTCTCACAGAAAGAATAAGTGACCCGACTGGGATGTAGATGACTGCATATGTGGGCAAGTGGTAGAACTAGCTAGCATGTGTGAGTGGGGTACAAGAAGCCCAGAACAGAAATAAAATAATAATTGATGCTTTAGATTTGAACAGACCCAAATTATGGGGGTCAAACAGTGTCCAGTATGAAAACATAAAGTAGTGAGCTCAGAATCTTAGAAATGTTGTATGTGATATTAATTGGAAGTAGGGTCTAGCAAGGACAAGTAAATTCAGAAGAGTTCATACTTGTCACTTGTCTCAGCAAAGATTAGTATCTGAAGATGAGGTCATACTGGTTCAGTATTACCATCTTCCTAAGAAGAGGAATATTTGGGTAAACCAAGATACGTCACGGCTTTCTGCACACTCACAAGCTAGGAAGAGATGAGGGCAGCTTTCTGCTTGTGAACTTACAGCACACAACTTGAGTTCAACTGCTAGCAGGCCAAACTGTTAGGAAGCAAATTGTGTTTCACTTCACCTACTTTATGGCATCGTTTTATAGTAGCCAAAGGAAACTAATATAGCCAGTGTGACATTTATAATATTTTGAAAATGTCAACATGTGAGGGTATATTTTCAGGAAGTATTTTGTAAGATCACTGCAATTATGATAATTCATTTAATATGGCATTTTTTAATTTATAAATTTATTTTAACTTCAATTTGTCTATTTTTTACTGATTTCAAAATTGGGTTTCATGAAGCTTATATATTAGTGACTTTCTACAAGGACAAGGAAAATGTTTTTAGGAAGGGATGCGCCGATGCCTGCTCTGATGAGTAGGCTTGCTGAAGGTGATAATGTGGCCGCGAACCTGCTGCATCTATCTTGGCCAGACTTCACGATGTGAGACAAGGGACCGGGTCTTTGAAACTGTGGAAAAAAACAAAAGAGGTAATTAGAAGACAAATAAATAATCAATATGGTGATTGTTTCTGCAGGATAAAGTGTAATTCTCATGTTCTGGCAGAGGCACAAGTAAGGGATGGAAACAAAAACTATGATAATTCATATCAGAAATGCTCCATAAAAATTAAAAAGATATCATTGAGAAATCTGCCACAAAAATAATCATTAAACAGCATGTAATTGTATTTTGTTAAAAAACAAAGGAAAGAGATGGATTTACTAATGATCAGTATATTTGTACTAATTTATTAGACTCTTTGACTGGAATATTTAAGAATATTAAGTGAATAAAAGTAACCTGCTAATATGAAAAATGAAATAAATCAAACTGGTGCCTGCTTTGATGAGGCGCTCAAGTCGAAGACATTATGACATCAGAGGTAGGTAGTTTAGAAGATTCACATTCCCAAAAGTTTCAAAGTCAGAAATGTTGCTAGATTTGCGATTATGACTTCTCTGCAATGCAAATCCTTCTGGAATTACCATTCCTGTAGAGTGTCATTAACCAGAAATAATATGGCATCATTTAGACTAAATATCATGTTTGGAAATTCATGCAAAAGTCAAAGATAAATATATTAAACATTCATATAATCACGAATCTATCAATGAATATTTATTGCATATTTGCCATGTTCTTGTCATATTCCTAAGTGCTTTGAATATTAAAAGGAACAAAACAAACCAAAGTGTACCTGAAAATAGGCATAAAAATGTGAAGAATAAGTAAATACATTGTACACGATACTTAATAAGGCTACCTATTCTATAAGAAAATATTGAACCAAGTAAAGGATTTTAGCCTGGGGTGACATTAAATTATAAATAGGAATGACAAAGTAGTATTCACTGAGGAAATTAGAAGTAGATGACAAAATTGACATAAGGCAAAATAAGCTATATTCATTATTTAAAAATCCTAAAGGTTGAAGAAATGTTTAAAGCTATTTGGTAAAGATGTTTCTGCTGTCAACTCTGAGGATATAAACATGTATTTTGGTGAAGGCATAGACTGTCTCTAGGGTTCCAGTGTAGAACACGGAATTAAACATTGTGTACAGTTTTATTAGAAACACAGAAAACGTACAAATTCACAAGTGATCACATTCCCTTTGAGGAGTTTTAATACAGAATTTAATTAAAAACTATCACAATTAGGTGAATAATAGTCTCTGCTATTGAAGTTATTACAATGCAGCAAGTATAACTCCCTTTACTAAGAAATTTTCTCAGTGAACTGATTAATTTTAGCCCTTTTTTTCCACATCTAACTTCCAGTATTTGAGTAAATAAACCAAGTCATAAAGACAAAGGGGGATATAGTGCTGATGGAGCTTAATAGCTAACAAAACCAATGTATTAAAATCAAGTTTCAGAAAAAAAAGTATAAAGATCTTCTGCTTCATAATCATTTTCTTTTTAAAAAAAAGAAGTGTTTTAGAATTATTATCTTAATTGCCAAGGCAACAAAGCGTTAATGACAAATTCAGAATTAAGTCAAGAAATTTTGCCTAAGAAGCATACAGCTTAGTAGACTATGGATTGTACTGTATGTATAAACCATGCAGCCTAAAATGCAATAATTGTAGAGTACCTAAAAGATAAAATAGTAAACACCTCGTATGCAATTAATCACTGTCATCTGTATGTAACTACTTTTCTTAACAACCAACTTTACAATAGAGTCCTGATGTTTCTGATCTTCTCTTTCCCCTTTTCTTCTGTTAAAATTCGCTCACATTATTTTATTATACTAAACAAACACTTCCCTGAATATAGTAATTGTCACACTGTGGGCATAAATGAACAAGGGATTTTTCTTTTAGTAAATTATCTTCTGCCAGGGACTAAATCTACTATTGAAGTCTATACATTTTTTTAGCATATACATTTTTATGAACTGGGAGGTGTGTGTTAGATTTTTGACAATTACATGGCATGACAGTTTATTTCATAGGCAACCAAAAGACACAATTTTATCTCTAACGTTTTATTCTCCTCCCTTCCTTCCTTCCTTCATCTCTTCCTCCCTCCCTTCCTTCTTTTTTCTTTCTTCCTTTCAGGAATATGACCCTAATCACAGATTTCAATAATTTAAAACAATGCAAACTGCATTTCATAGGGCCCATGAGGGTCATATAATTTGCTTTCTTCCATAAAATTTCACCTGAACCTTCAAGACATTTTGGGAGTGTGAATGGCCATCTAATACGATGGCTGCTGTACGGCTCTTCTCAGTTGTAATCAAATCTATAAGCATATGTCGTTAATTTCATTGGAAATCCTACTTTATGCCTTTCTTCTGTTAGAATCATCTACACATAATTTAAGATGTCAATATATTTTTCAAATGGTGTTTTTTCTTTTTGCAGGCAAATTTTTTTCCTTTTATTTTTTACCAAGAACTGTATGGGCACATTGTATACATAATGATCACATTCATCATGGTTATTTTGTACCTGTACATGATTTATCTTGGTTTTCTCCCCTCTTCCCCACCTCTCCCTTCTGCTCCTCCCTTCCCTATTTATAGCAGGTTTATTTATATTTTTTCCAGTTTTTCTCTTTCCCTTTTCTTTCCTCCCCCACCCGCTACTTTTGACCCTTCTGCCTTTCTAGTTCTCCTCTGTTTTGAATATTACCTTCCTTTTATATAATATCTATTACACCTCTTTGTCCTCATTTACACGTATGGTTTCTCATATCAAAGAAACAATTCAATGTGTATGCATGAATGTCTGATTTATTTCACTTAAGAGTATGTTCTCAAGGTACATCCATCTACCTACAAATGTCTCTAGTTTATCCTTTATATGGCAGAGTAGTACTCTATTGTGTAGAAAAACCACATATTCTTTAGCCATTCATTAGTTGTTGGGTATTTAGGCTGTTTCCAAGATTTAGCTGTTACAAATTGTGTTGCTAAGAACATGGTTGTGCATATATAGCTGTGGTATAATACACTCTTTGATTATTCTTTGCTTGCCTAAAATATGTTCTGTAGCATTAATAGTAAATTAATGATCAGAAATTAGTGTCAATAGATGAATATTTCCTAGCTCTCTGTGTACATATATGTAGGTGTATAAAGTGTACATATATGTTTCTCTTAGAGGGCACTGGATATATTTATTCCAGTTTAATCTTTTTTTTTTTTTCTTATCAGCCAAGTTAACTAAAAGACATGACACAAAAACTTATCAGAAGAATAGTTGATGTCAATTTAATTGCTGTGAAAGTAAAATATATCTTCAAAATATATGGAATTTTAGGTAACAAATGTAAGTTTGAAAATGTATTCTTTTGAAAAATAATTCCTCTTTGGAAGGGATAAGATATATGGAAAATAGATACTAACATTTTGAAAAAAATCCTTTAAAACTCATTAGTAGTGCATAGAATGTAAAAATTCAATTGGTTGATTAAAATATACTTCACCAATAAGCATTTAAATACTTTCCAGCTAATATATTATGGTATATATGACAGTATTAGAACTTCATGAAGTACAATTTTTTCCAGGTAATTCATGATTTGAAATTTGTTCTTATGAATATTTTTTCATTTTTATTATTTTCTTATGAAAGGAAATAAAAAATAGTGGTGCCATTTTAAAAGACTGTGAGAGCAATGGTGAAATCAAATTATTAAATTGGGTTCTGATATCAGACAGAAATATATTAAAAATCGCCTGCATCACTTATTCGTTGTTACTTTGAACTTTAGTTTCTTTATCTCTGAAGTGTATAATAGTAATTACATCTTATTCATCAGGATGTTTGAAGATTTAGTGAAATAATGAAAGTAAAGTTCTCATCTCAGTAATTGCTTCATAAGACTAAATAATTCCGAATGAATAATACTATGTCCATTATCTTATTGATTGTAAGAATCATTTAAACGCTATCTTACATATTATTTCATTACTTTTCATAGTGAAATCAACTTACCTTATAAGAACATATAATTAACTAACTGAAAGTATTACCTTTCTGACTATGCAGTATCATAATCACCATTTTCTAAATGTCATTTGGATGTGAGCGTCACACATATGAAGGGTGTTTACTGCCTCTGTCATGAGGTCTTGCCCTAGATCAAGGAGGAAATTATGATTCTCTTTTACGTGGTAGGGAAACATGCCCTCTCATTTCTCTGTGGCAGAATGCGAAGAGATGGCAGATTCTGTAATGGGAAAACTGTAAAGAAAATGTTGCCTATGTTACACAGCACTTCCCCAGAACCTCATTAGTTACTGGTCCCTATCATCAGCTACTTCACAGGTTAATTTTTCACCCCCATATTGAGCAGTTCTAATCTTTCTTTTGTTTTCTTGCTCACTCTCAGTTCTTTGTATAAGAACCTTGCATCTCACATTTCAGGCACACAGCGCTTTTGCCCAGAATTCTGTTCTTGTGTATTCATCCCAGAGCCTCATATATTTACGACTGTTTTTCTTTCCTTCATTACTGACGAAGAAGAGGACAAGGCCTAATGAATGTCAAGTAACCAGGAGATTTGAATACCAGGTTGGTGTGAGTGACACAAGAGAGGTGAATTATTGAACATAAATGGATCATGTCAGCAACGAACTGTGACTGGAATATATAATATATTATACTCTTTTTCCTTGTAAGTAATCAGGAATAGGGAAAATACTAAAACAATTATTAAATTGCACTTTTAAAGCCAAACAATAATTAACTACAAACTAATAAAATCAAAACTTTAGTGGTGTTGTCTGAATAATTAACGTATAATCTCTCTGGTAAAATAAGATTCTATTTATTTTTAATTCTACATAAAAATTTAAGTACTGACCTCATGATCAATAAGTTTTTAAGCTTAAATCTAAAATACCATTGGGGAAAATAATTACAATCTTACCGTAGTAAGATACATAGATAGATTGATGGATAATTGAAAGAAAGAGGAATATAAACATTTAACTGCTTTTTTAAGAGTGAATTCGGGGCTGGGGATTTAGCTCAGTGATTAGAGTGCTTGCCTTGGAAGCACAAGGGCCTGAGTTCGATCCCCGGCACCACAAAAAAAAAAAAAAAAAAAAGTGAATTTAGAACTCTAGAGTTTCTAGTGAGATTAGAAGTTACTGCTTTCATTGAAATCTTAGCAAGGAACAAAGTATTAAGTATTTTACTTCATTTAATTTTCTCCTACTTAAAACCCATAGAGCTGAATTTATAGTCAATAAAACACTTGTAATTACTTTCTGAGAATATAACAGCAGGAAGCACTCAGATTGAATTCATTTGATATTTATTTGCTTACCTAATGAAAGAGAAGGGAACTTCTTTATTTATTAACCAATGAATTTTAAAATTGAGAAACTTCAAATATAATGGAATGGTAAGTGGTTATGGCACAAACATGAATTCAAGTGTCTTGAAATACAGAACAATATTGCAATTAAGGTGGTTGAAGAATTTAAAAAATAATGCATATATTGGTTAAAAAAAGAATAAGTACAAATAGAAATAAACCAGAAAGCAATTTGAAATTATTGGGAACTATGTATAAGATTGTTTTTAATGTGCTAGTTTAAGTCAGGAATGAAGAATTCAAGCAATTAATTAACAATGTCATTTATTCCTTTTATGACCATCTTATCAAAAATATTAGATGATGTAGGCGTAATAATTAAGTCATTTTCCTTCTCTGATACAATATTTGGTTTTACTGAAATAGAGACAGTTGAATAATTAGAAACATAATATACTGTGTACATTCTCATGGATCTAAATACAGGATTATAGGATTTATGAGGTGGAACAATAAACTACGATTAAAAAGAAAATTTTTGCAGTGGAAGAAGATACTCCAAATAAAAAAGAAAGGAAACCATTCAGTTAGAAGTGGTAGATGCACTCATCTGGTCAACTGAATTGCTGCGGTTCTGGGTGTCGAAGAACCACCTGAGGATTGTTGCCAACACAGCATGAAGGAGAACGGGAGCAGAAGACGGTGGAAGGCTGTTTCCCAGGAGAAGCTCTGTTGTGGCTGGTTCTCCCTAAGAGGACTCAGCTGTTCTAGTCACAGGAGCTCAGGCCTTGCTGTCATTGAGGACGGCTGCTGTTCGCTTCAGGGGAGCTCTGAACTTTATCTCTGCTACGAGCATCGTATTCCAGTTCCAGTATAGATTTACTCAACCTTTTAGTGCAGACACGGATGTACATGGGACAGTGCTGTGGGCTCCCAGCCCTAGACCGAATCTTTCGTTTCTCTAGTGCATAGACAGGTCTTCTGCACCCTTCCTGCATTTGGCTTCTCTGGGTGAATGTTGTAACTTGTATTTGTCCTGTATTATATCTGCTGTCTTGCAAACCATTGACTCTAGAAAAATAACTAATGCAGTTTGTTTCAGGAAATAATTTCTTTATTAATTTTGGATGTATTTGAATTCATGTAGACTAAACCGTAACCCCAAAAATGGGGAAGGTATTATAAAACATAGCATATTTTTGTCACCATTTAGATATTCAAGAAATCAGAAATAGTCACAACAGGGAGCATGAATAGGAGTGCGGTGCACTTTGCACATTGATATATCTAAAAACATGAAAAATTGTGGGGTAGGACAGGGAGCAAGGGGTTACAGAAAGAAAATAATCAAAGATGCTATGTGCATGTGCAAATCTGCCAAAAATGATACCCATTAATCTGTATGACCAGTTACACTAATTAAACAATGAGAAAAAATAGTGCTAAAAACTAAGATAAACAGTCAGTCTATTGCTGGCTTTCGGTGGACAACAGTAAAAAAGAAATAAATAAGCCAGGTAATTGACATGGAACGAAATTAAATAAGCCTTTTTTGAAAACTAGTTATAAGCTGTTAGCCTGAATTTAGGCTCTTCAACCTACAGATACTGTATCCTCAGTTTTAAAAATTGGAAATTTTAAATTAAGCAGAATTGGATCAGTATTTTATTTCATAGTGATCTGTTTGAAATAAATAGGAGGTTTTTTTTTTTTTTTTTTTTTTTTTTTTTTTTTTTTTTTTTTTTTTTTTTTTTTTTTTTTTTTTTTTTTTTTTTTTTTTTTTTTTTTTTTTTTTTTTTTTTTTTTTTTTTTTTTTTTTTTTTTCTCAGCCCTTTGCTTATATCAGGGCCAAGTAATTTCCCCCTATGTCTACAACTATAAGCAAACCGCTGGTAAAACATGGTGGTACATGTCTTGTAAAATACAACTTTATGTTCAGAACTAAATAGAAGGCCAACAATAGAGAGATATTTAACATCTGGCAAGAGGAAGAAATTCTAAGACATGGAGCAAAAAATACTGTTTGCATCACTTGGGAGAATAACAAAACGGCAAAATTTAGATGTTGGGCCAGGAAGTTTTCAAGTAACAAATGGATCCACTACTGATGTAAATAAAATGTTTAACTCTTATCAAATTAGAATATAGTAAGACCAAGAATAATCTTTCTGAAATTTTGACTGAAACATGGGACATGGAAAGATAGGTTCTTAGTTGAGCATGAGCAAATTCAAGGATCAGAATGCAGTAGCAAATGGAATAGTAAATGAACATGCCCTGTTTTCTAGAATTAATTTACTGTAACAACTAGGTAACAATTTTAAAAGAGAATTTATTATCTTTAATAACATTAAACATAGCTTGGCTTTTACAAAAAAAAAAAAAAAAAAAACCTCATTGTTTACAGAGAAGATACAGTAAGATGAAAAGCCAAAATAAAGGAAAATTGGGAAATGCTAAAGGCATATTCAAATAATAAAAACATCCAATAGCAAAATAAAAACTGTGATGTAATTTGCAAAATCAGTACAGATACTGAAAAAATGAATTAGAAATATAAAAACTCCCTCAAAATGCAACTTGAAAATGATTATGTAAACAAGGATAAGATGATATATGAGGCAGAAAGCAAAAAAACTATCACAAACATTTTGAAAAATCCAATGAGTGTAATCACAATGAAAGCAATCGTGAAACTTGTGATACAAACAAGTATTTCCAAGATGATGAAAGCCTGTCTTTTTTTAAGACATAGTTTATTGCTGTATTTCAAGAAGAAGCAAATGAGAATTTTATTAGGTTTGGAAATACGTCTTATTTGTGTACTTTTTAGATGCTGTATAAAATATCTTAAAATTGCAAAAAGTGGTTTATATCAAATGAACAAATAACATATTTCTAATTTATCTACAATATTTACATATGAATGAAGAGAAATATCAGATCTTTAATTCCCACAGCTTGTCATGCATACATTTAACATTCAGATGAGTTCCCTTTCATAAATGGAGAGCACAAAATATTTTAAGTGTAAGAACCCAGAAAATGAAACCTTCGCATATGGTATTTGAAAGGCAACAGAAAGTAAAGACAAGTGAATACTAAGTTGTAAATCAAAAGTTGGAAAAGCTATAGTCAAAACAGACTAAAATTGGCATTAGTAAAAGTCAACATGGAATTGAGACAAACAGTATTTTAAAGTGAAAAATTGATTTAAATAGTAAAAATATAATCCAACAAATACATAATTCTAAGACCTATAGTAATAGTATAATTATTAATTTTACATTATATTGACCAAGAATTTGAGAAAATCTCAGGCAAAAAGACGTGTAGTTAAATTCACTAATAAATTGTCCACGAACTACTACCCTTTTCTTTCAAACATGTGACATAAATAATGATGTGAAAACTGAAAACTGATCAATGAAGCCACTTCGATAAGCAGGTATCCCAACCAAAAACACTGAGTATAAGGACATAGATTATTGCACTATATGTTCCTTGCCTGGATTACTAAAATGTTTTAAGAGATCTCACTTAGGTGTCAAAAGCCCGGATGTGAGCTCTTCTATCTCCATAGCTTGAAGCTGAAAAGATTCAGAGGCCATTGTCAGCAATGGGGAGGAGCTGCTGTCTTATTTGATATCTCTTTAATATTTGGCCTCCTTTTAGTTCTATGAATTCAAAATTCTTTTCCAGGCATGCATTAATACGCTGTGGACAATTTCCACCAAGTAAATGTTGTCATATTAATAAAGTAAAACAACAATGTAGCAGCGAAATGCCAATAGATAAACAAATTTTTTCACTTCATTTTGCTTCTCTAATTCAATTAGAACTGATTAAGATTGTTATACAAATTAAAAGTCAAAATAAAATAAAGATTTTAAATTGATTAAAATACAGAACTGTTACCAAACTGACCATTTCTTTGGACAGATTAATTAATTAAAAAGTGAAACAAATGAGTCCAATAAAAATATTTTTAATTTTAGTAAAGTCTGTCTTCCCCAGTATGTACTCAAATCTATTTTATTGTTTCTAAGACTAGAAATATTTCCAAGACTTAATCTATTAAGGCTTAAAACTTAAAAAAAAAAAAAAAGAGAATTCTAACCGCTCACTCAATAAACTTGAATGCCAGGAAAAATGGCAGGATTCTCAGTGTTCCAATGCAGCCGATTAGTCGGAAGTGTAATTTACATCAACATAATTTGCATGACATATAGCAACTAAAATATGCTTTCTTTCAAGTTCTTAAATCCAAATGTACAACCGCTTACCAATTTAGTATTCATATTTTTGTTTCCTTAATACACTCTGTCCAATTAAATTTGCTCACAACCAGTAACAAATTGATTATTTTACTGCCCCTGTTTTTAGCCAGGTCAAAAAAACCTTATACATTATAATTATTGAAAATTTTAATTATTTTACATTATAAAATGTGCAATATACCTAATATATATCTATGCTAAAAGACTAATGATAAATGAACAATCATGAAAACAACACTCAGCTTGAGTTACATTATCAAAACCCTGGTGTTTGTGTAACGTATTCCATTTCATCCTTCTTCCTAAACAAAGAGGCAACCACAAAATTGAAAATTATATCTATTCTCACTTTCCCTTTTGTGATCATCACATAAAATACACATCCCATGCAATATAATTTTAGGGTTGTTTTAAGGTTTATTACCATTATTTTAATATTTGTGAAATTTATTATGTAACATTATTATAGGTGTGTCATATGTCCAATTTTTAGTTTCTTTATAATTTATATATTTTTCATGCAATAAAAGCTTTCATTTTCTAAATATTAAAGTTTATTTATCTACATTTCTGTTGGTAGACATGTAACACTTTTCTTCTCAGTTTCTTCTAATATCACTCCAAATATTCTTGAACGGCTCTACTTTTCTACACATGCGTGTTTTCTGTAGTATGCGTCCCTAACAAATGAAATACTTATTTGTTCAAGGTCTTACCACTCTGGTTTCAATTTTTAAAACACTTTAACTATGTCTTCTATATTGCTTAGTTTTGTCTAATTATTTTTCCTCTCATGTGTGTTATGCAGTATACTAAAAACAACAACAAAAAAACCCCAAAACAACCAAAAACAAACAACAACAACAAAACTCTAGATACAAAGAAATGTAGAAAGTGTATCCCAATAAACGACTTAGTGGGGAACTGGGGATGGAGAGTGATGGAAGAGAGGGGAGGGGAAAAGAGAGTGAAAAAGATGAAAACTGAAGTTTGTCTCATCAGTGAATAAAGCTTAACTAGTTACTTAAATGAGTGTTGACTATGGTACGTATCGAATGTCACTCATCACAGCATTTATTGGAGTATTTTTACCACTTCACAAATTTATCTTTTATCCCTTTTCAATCAATTATTCTGCCTACCTAATGCCATTCAAATCATCTATTTTTGGAAGTTTTTATTTATTTGCATTTATTTCAAATTCAACAAAGAATTTAGATATTTATGGGGTCATGTAATGCTTTATATGTGTATAATATGTGTCATGTTAGTCTTGGGAGAGTCTTGCACTTTAGAGAAAATAAAAATGAATTCATGCAGTATACGTTCTTTCATATATGACTACTTTCATCCAACATGTTATTATTATTTTTTGCGGGGGGTCCTGAGATCAAACTCAGGGCATTATACTCACTAGGCAAGCGCTCTACCACTTGAGCTAAATCCCCAAACCTTTATCTAACATATTTTTGTTTTAATTCGTTGTTGCGTCTATTCGTATTTCTACATTTTGTATTGCTAAGTATTATTTCACCATCTAAATATGCCAACAAAATCTTCTTTTTGTTGTTCTTGAAGGACATCTGGTCTGTTTCTAGTGTTCGGCTATTAAAACCAAGACTGCTATAAATATTCTTTCACAGGTTTCCAATTTTCTTGTTTAAGAGAGTTTCTAAGTTATGGGCTAAACATACTTGTAATTATATAAGAAATCATAAAGCAGAAATGCAAAGGGATTGTGCCAATTTTCCAGTCCACCCACAAGAAATGTGAGATTCATTTGCTCTTTATTCTCAGCAATATTTAGCAATTTTTGTTATTTCAAAACAAAAATTTGATAGTGGGTATCAAATGGTACCTTATAGAGGTTTTTAATTTGTATATTTCTAATTACAAATAATGTAGAACATATTTTCATAGGTTTTTTGGCTTAATGCTTTAGCTTTTCTGAATTATCAACTTAAATATTTTGCTCATTATTGCCACTTTTAATATGGTTATTTGCTTTCTAAAAATCAGAAAATTTTAAGCTGCCTAACAATTTTGAATATTTTCGCAAGGTGAAATCCTTTGCATTTCTATATTCATGTTTTACATCACACCTCAATTTCTTCAATAAAATCTGCCTGGGATACGAGAAAAATCATGATGGCTTTCTAGGTAAATTTTGGGAGATTGAAAATCCTAAAGATATTAAATATTAAAATATATGAATTTACTTAGTTTTACTTTTATTTCTCTCACTAATCTGAATCTTCTGTTTAAATATTTTCACATTTCTGTGTGATTTATCTAAGTTTTATTTCATAGTGCTCTTGTAGATTTTGTTTTGTAATTTATTTTTAACACAAATATATTTTATTGCACACCAGTTATTCAGAGTTTCTCTTCCCTACAAGTCTGCAGTTTCTTGGGAATTTGTTGCTCTCTTCACATAGTTAATTTTAGAGGTTCTGAGTAAGTAGCTAAAGCGGCCACAGGATTCTGAGTTACTGCCCAGATTTGAGGAGTTTTAAATTATTTCAGGTTTACAAGAGAATCAGAGTCACACTGTTGGGAGAGTAGTTTTATGATACTATAATTGCTAGATCAAACAACGCCAGTTTGCAGTGTGTGAACGACATACAATTGACTGTACATATTCACGGTGGCGGACAAGAGAATTTCACAGAATACGCAGTGGATAAAAGAAATATGCTCTTTTTCTCCAGGGATTTCTTACATTAAAATATAGACAAAAAGTCCTGTATAGGTGTTGAGTCTGATGCTCTCAGGGTCACCGTTTTGCTGAAAAATAAGTTACAATACAAACAACATGTTAATAACGAGAATGACGTATGTTCCGGCTGTCATCCCAGCTGTTGAAAGGAATGGCTTTAGAAGAAACTGCACATCCTGAGGCGATGGGAAAACTCAGCTGTCGTCCGACACGGGTGCAGCGATCTCCTTCGCGGTCCCACCAGCCCGGCACTGACGAGGCATAAGCAGTCATGGCTGTGCTGGTCTGTCAGACTCTTCAGGTGCACGTCTCTCCATGAAGATGCCGTGAAAATCCGAAATCAGAAACTCGAGCTCATGAAGAAAACCTTTAAGGGATTCTGTGAAGTTATTTCATTTGCAACTTTAGATTTTATATTTTCTGCCTATTAATTAGGTAGACAAACCACTGAAATACTTATTTTTCACTTTGATGGAAATATCTGTCTAGACTAACATAAAAAGCTAAAAATATTGCTTTACTGAGTTTTCACATAGTTTTAAATGGGAGTGTAACACACATTAAACTGAAAACTGTTTATTTTTCTGTCATAGTTCACTCAATATATAGTTGATTTGTGCATACTTTAAATCAAGACTAGCACTTTCATAGCACATCAAAAGGTGAGGAACTCAGATATAAAAGCAATAGGCTACAAAAAAATAAGTTATTTAGAAAATGTAACTGTAAGCAACCAAAGAAGGTATTGAAAATTTTTGTAGTAAATTTGGCTCTTGAGACATATTGTCTTGGTCTGGATCTTTATTCTATTTAGCTAGCTTAAATTTTTGTGATTTACTCACCTATTCATCTCTGTTATTCATAGGTATAGATACACAGATATGTATCTGACAATAGACTCTATTATCTGATGATGCTATGAAAATGCAAGTGAATAATTAAGGTATTTTAAAAGCTTGTGGTATGTAGTAGATGCTCAATAAATTTGTGTTACTACCCTTAAATTTTTACTCAGAAAATAAGTGATTCACATTTAATGGTAGTGAGTTTTTCCTAGGGATTAATATATGTTGATTGATAAATACTTTTCATTAAATTTAGGTAGAGAAATTATCTGAATTTATTCACTGATTTGCTTAAGTACGTAGTATGTGTTAGGTGATGAGATAATGTATATAAACAATACATAAAAAGAAATACTTGAGCATCTTAGGACTTTAACAGGTTTGATACTTAAGTTTGATTTTTTTCTATTTATGATAATTATTTTAACATATATGAATATATAGAAGACCATCTAGATAAATTAAGAACACTAAATTTGTTTTGAAATATTTATAAAATTTAATATTTTTACATAACTGAAAAGATATATAACTGAAGAAACAAGGGGAAGAATGTTAAAAATATATAGCTTTCAATTGATTTTTCTATCTCAGGGTATATGAATATTTCTTATACAAAATATCAACTCTAAAAATGTATAAGTCACACACAAAACAATGTGAAAAAGTCACTTCATTAGTAATATTACCTTCTACACACAGCTGTTTAATGTCGTTTAGTAATACTTCACATAAATGAAGATTTATCAGTAATATATTTAACACTCTCACACACATATCCAATGTACAATTCTAAAAATAATATTTAGAATATTTATAAAAATTGATCCCTTGACCAAAGGGGAGAATCTGTTTATGTCAAATTGCCGAAGCTCAGCTATTTTTTCACCTTTTTCTTTAAACTCCACGTGTAAATTCCATGTGTTCTGATTAAATTGAGAAAATAGTTGAAAGAGAAAGAACAAAGAGAGAATGCATAAAAGGACAAAAATTCAAGACATCTTTTGGATAAAAAACCTGAATCAAAGACATCAAATGCAATTTTCAATGATGACTGCACACTGGAAAGACTCATGTCAATGGAGGAGCTTGTGATGATGGGGCAGGAATTTTGATAGAGTGCACAGAGAAGGCCTCTCTCAGGAGCAGTTATTATGAAGGTGTTTAATGAGCCAAATGGTCATAAGTCTTAAAAAATTACAAGAAAATAAGGGAATGATGATCAGCCAAATAGAGAATATCAATACAGTGTTAGAGGCGCTAGGCATTTAGCTTAGTGGTAACTCATGCTCTAGTGCACATGAAATCCTTGGGTTCAATTTCCAACTCTGCAAAAAGAAAAAGGAAAAATAAGGATGGAAAAAGGGAAGAGAAGGACAACAGTAAGTCAGGGAAGAGAATTACAGTAAAGAACCACATAGCAAGTACAGAGTTGAAAAGTACAGTAACATAAAAAATTTCCGTAGAAAGAAGCCAATAACAGATATGAAAATATAATATTTCTGTAAAAGAACGGGGACAAATACTAACTTGAATTAGTGAGACAGTAATTAAAACGGAATTTATGACCTGTATAAGTTTTATTTTCCTTCTTTTTTATAATTTTATTTCTACATCTTCCTTCATTTAACCATGGATTTATTTCATAAACATATTATTATTAAACACAGAGTTAAATTATAAGAAGAAATAAACTATTGGAATTTATGAGTTCAGGGTTTTTCAGATAGACAAAAAAGTAAAATAATTTTGGAAAGAGACACAACTGGAGAAAATGTAAGAACTATCTCATAGCTGGAGCATAATAAATGAGGGTCAATTTTATAAAATGAGAACAAGAACAACAAAAATCACGTAGGATGAGACAAAGAGTTTATACCTTACCCTGTGAATAATGGTGAATATTGATTTTTATACTGGGTAATATTTATGTTCTGAATAAAATTATAATGATTACTCAAGCATTAAAGCAGTTCACCAGCAAGTTGAGAGTATCATTGAAAGTTGTAAGATCAGTTAGAAAGCTCTTGGAAAGATTATGCAGAAATGCTGGAGGCTGAGTGGCTGTGGTGAAATTACTGTTGTGATCAATTTGAGCAGGAATGCCCAGCTGGACTGAGCCGGGGTGGTTCTATGTGTAGAGATCCACCTGAGGGTTTTTGCCCACACAACGTGAAGGAGAACAGGAGCAGAAGATAATCCCAGCTATCTCCCAGGAGCAGCTCTGCTGCGGCTGGTTCTCTCGAATGGCGCTCAGCTGTTCTTGTCACAGAAGGAGTTCAGGGTCTCGCTGTCCTCTGGGATGACTGCTGTTTGCTTCAGGGGAGCTCTGGTCTTCATCTCTGCTGTAAGCATCGTACCCTCACTCCAGTAGAGATTTCTTCAGCCTTTTAGTGCAGATGCAGATGTACGTGGGACATTGCCGTGAGCTTCCAGCCCTTGATTGGATCTTTTGGGACTCCAGTGCATAGCTAGATGTTCTGCACTCTTCCTGCATTTAGCTTCTATGTGACTGTTATAATTTGTAAATGTCCTGTATTAAATCTGCTCTCTGGCAAACCATTGTCTCTAGGAAAGCAACACGGTGGAATAAAGATAGTGGTGTTCTACAAGATGGCGAACTCTGGATATTGCAGAGCTATGTAACCAGATTAAATAACGAAGGATGTAAAGCTTTGAAGAGTCAAGGAGACTTTTTACTGCTTAGTTCTGAGAGACTGGGTGTGTTGAAACAGTATTAATTATTAAAACTATTACCTATTAACATCATTAGCTATTGACACCATAAGATTGACAAGAATAAATTGTGAGTGGAAAAACACCAGAATTTAAGGTTACATTCAAGAGACTAAGTCATGGACTCCTTAAATTCATCTATTAGAAATGTGGTATTGGAAAAGAGAAAAAATGATATTTATTGGAGACAGGTTCTCTGCTGTTTGGTGGGTCTGAGATAGTAAAAAAAGCAAAGCTATGAAGAGAAATCAGATATTGCATAATGCAAGGTATTAAAGAGGAGTAGTACTGGAGGAGGTTGTGGCAGTGTTTAAGAGAGAGGAGTTATCTACTGTGTGAAAGGAAGCTGAAGGCCCAGTAAAGGAGGTAGACTCGAATGGGCAGTATGGTGCACATTGGTAAATAAACTGTCAGTGATTTGGTGACAAAGACAAATGAAGTAGATGGAATAGAATATGTTGTGGAGAAAGTTTTTCTCTAAAAGAAAAAAGTTAAAGTTATTTGTTCCTGGTCAGAGAATTATGATGTTCTTCCAGTATGCAACCTATTATACCATGCAATATGCTGATGGTAATATGTTTCTAGATTTTGTTTTGTTTAGTTTCAATGAAATCCCCTTCTCCAGTCCTTACTAAATAGAAAAGTATTAGAATTAGTTTTCAAATTAAGTGTTTCAAGTCAACACAAAATATCATTAATGAACTTGTTTGTTTTTTTTCAAAATAATATTTATACTTTATATGCACTATTTTTTGGTATGTTTACTGATGAGTCTTTTTCAGGATTCTATTTACTGAAGAATACTACTCAATCTTTTCTCCATATTTCAGGAACACCAGATAAAGGCAGGGCTATAATAGAAGAGCATGATCTTGTCCTACTAACCAGTTCTACTAACCTACTGATACTACTTACCTACATTTTATAATTGAGATGAGTGTCAGTTGTATTACCCAACTGTAATGTTTCCTTGTAGATTATGGGATTTCTGTGTTATTTAAATATTTCACAAAATCAAGCATGGATATTTGTCTTTACCTTATAGCAAGATATCAAGGTTTCTTCCTACTGTTTTACTATAACTTATACAGATAAGTCTTAAATAATGGAATTGGCCTAAACATTGTAGCATTATGCTAATCTTATGATCATTTATGAACTCTGTCTATTTTTCTATGTTGTAGATGGAAACTGTCACACAAAAAATGGCCAAGAAAACCTCTAGATGTGAAGTAGGAGTAGTTGTACTTCTTCATCACAAAATTAATCACTGGAAAGAACAGAAAGAGAGGGAGAGAGAGAGAGGAAGAGACTGAGAGAAAATGAGACTTGATGATAGAAATTATATGTGCAACAAGATAGTTTGAGATAATACATGAAAACAGGGCCAAGGATACGAATGCTTTGGAGTAGGAAAAAGTATAAGCCATCTTTTGTACCTGGTGAAAATAGAATTTATGGGTAGAGATGTAGGTATAGACATAGGTAAATATGAAAAGTAGCTGGTGAGAGGTGAAGGAAATTATTTTCTGAAAGTTTCTACTTAGTCCAGATTACATGAATAAAGGACAAAATGTCAGAGTATAAAAGATGCAAATATATCAGCACAATTCATAACAGCTAAATCTTGGAAACAGCCTATATGCCCACCAGCAGATAAATAGATAAAGAAAATATGGTATTTGCACACCATGGTGTACTACTCTGCTGTACAGAAAGAAAAACTTGAGTTATTTGTATGCAAATGCATGTACCTTGAACCACAATGCTAAGTGAAGTAAGTCAAATGGATTCTCTTATATGAGAAACTCAAAATAAAAATAAAGAACAAAATAGGATAGGTAGTAGGAAGTAAGGGATTTTTTTTTTTCAGATGAGAGAGAGAACAAGAGATAAAGGGAGGAAAGGGAAAAGGGAAAAAAGAATTAAAAAAAGAATTGGACAAAAATAGAGATCAAGCTTTTGCAAATGAGAAGAGTACTGAGAAATGGAAGAAGCAGAGATGGAGTGGAGGGTTAGGGGACAAAAAGAGAATTAATATGTTATGTATGTGTAATGATCCCCACAATTAATATAATCAATATGTACTGCAAACATTCATATACTAATAAAATTAAAATTAACCAAAAGATTTTGAAAAGTTTGACATTGTGAGGAGTGCACAGTGTCCAACTGGATATTTGCTTTATAAAAGTAAAATGTGAACAAATGACATTTTTACATTTTTCTTCACATCTTGGGACTATGAGGCCCTGCCAGTGAATAGCAAAGGGGTTGATACAATCACAATTGTGGTTATAAAAAAAGAAGAGCTAGGATTTAATGGTGAATTCAAACAATAGTGTGAAGAAATATAAGGGTTGCTTTTTAAATTTATTTTAAAATTTTGAGTAAATAGAGACTGAGTATAAACTATTTGGCAGGTAAATTTAAACAGGTTAACAATATCCAGTTAATTATTGGTGGATATGAATTTCAATTTCTATATTTCAAAATTGATCTTCTAAAAGTAATAGTAAATAAATTTTCCTGGCTATTGATTCTGCTAGTTAATAGAATCAAACTAATGAACTTTAATACCTCTTTTTAAAATAGTAATCTTAGTTGATGATTAACTTGAGACATCCCCTAAACAATTGTTTTTTGATCAGACAGTCCAAGCTAGTCCATACTTATCTCGCTTAGTTAGATGTGCATCTTCAATTTGCCTGCACACTGCTATTAGCATGGGTTCAGTTTTTCCCACTGCATCTTTCTCATCAAAAATCTGACTTTCAAATTTTCAGACTCCTTTAAACACAGATCTTTTCTGATGTTTGGTTAATTGTAACATAACCACAATTTACCTGAAGTGTTTGAAATGAGTCTTGCTAATCATATGTACTTAAAACTTTTCCTTTCTACAATCAAAGTGTGGTTTTCCCTTTGAAAGTTCTTAAAATCTAAGATGTCAAAATCAATTCTGACAAATATTTAATTTTGTTCTCTTAGATCAAGCAGTTTATCCGTTGTGGGCATTAGCAAATATACTTACACCTTTTAATTTATAAACATTATGCTCTTTAAATTCTCATGGAAATAAAGTAAACTTATATTTTGTCAAATTCGCTCACTGTAATTAAATTATACTTATTTTGGGGGGAGGTTCTGGGGATCGAACTCAGAGTCATGTGCTTGGAAGGCAAGTGCTCTACCACTAAGCTAAATCCCCAACTAAATGAAAAGTTCTATAAATGTTTTGTTGTGATGTCTCCTAACATACACTTCTCTGTCATTTTTTATATTCTGTTGATACATTTTTCACCTGAGAGGCCATGAAAGTGCCCACATAACTTGCAATTTTTATTTTATCTTCATTTGTCATCATTGAAAAATTTCAAAATATTTCTATTGAATGAATAGGAATTACCATGTTTGAACACTGATTAAATATGTTTGCATACACAGCAAGTAGTATGAATTTATAAACAATTAAAATTCATTTAATTTGTGATCCAGTGGATAGATTTTATATAAGTTAACTCCAAGTTGCCTCAAAACTTGTTAGGTATTTTCTATGCTTATTAGACATAATTAGTTAAACTTACCTCTTTAATAAGAAGTTAGTGCAACTCTGCTTCCCACAGAACAAAGCAAGAGAAGAAGGAAAGATAAAGCACCTGCACTGTGATTTTAATTCCAATGCATAATGTTTTGGAATATAATTTTACTGCCATATAGCTACTTAACTTTTTGACTGTTTCAGAAACTTTAACGAATCTTAAAAATTCCCCAAAACTCCACTATAATTGTTTATATTATATATAATGTATAGCCTTTAAATAATTTATTTTTACTTTTCTTGTCCTTGCAAAGCCATATTTATGTTTTCAGCATTTTTTATCCCATTGCATTTAAATATTTTCATACAATGTCTTCCAGCATACAGAAGAATGCATTTAATATTTAATACTATGGAACTGATTCAAGTTACTAAACTTTAAGGGTCATTTGCTTATTAAACACAAGGTCACAATTTTATTGTGTCATCTTAGTTTATGACATATTCCATCAACTTTTCTAGGTGAAGATTGATCTCTATCCTCTATCTGCCATCTAGATTGTCAGATATATAGTTTTATTAGGATTGACCCGTCAACCATGAGATGTTGTCAGCCAAAACCTTGGAAAATAAAAATAGTTTATATTTTTTCAGTGTTCTAAAATGTTCCAGGAATATCTTCCAGCATGTGTGCCCCATTATAAGATTTCCCACACGGACCATTCATTTTTGTTCAAGGCCAATGACCTTAAATTCAAATTATCTGTGATACATCATCCTTGGCAGGTGAATATATCTGTGGTTAGATGTAAAAAGACTTCCCTAGAATGTTAGATGTCATGTATCACTGTAAATAACTCGTTCTCTGATAAAAGTTTCTTCATGATAATTATTACTTCCATAGTCTAGTATATAAGTTTTCTTATTTTCTCCTATTAAAATTTGTTTAGATATTTATAGTAAACCCTGTTTAGGTTAAATGGAAAATCCTCTAGTTCTTATAAATCCAGGTTTACAACCCATTGCTTTACTCTCAAGGTAATTACTTAAGATATATTAGTTTGCCTAATGAAAATAATTATGCTACATTGTAAGATGTTAAAAATTCTAAAGTGATAAATCAGAAGTCATGCTTATGGACCTCATATATAGGAAGCTAGATAGACTGATAGATAGATAATTAATTGATTTTTGCTCTGCTGGGAATTGAGCTCAGGAACTATGCACTAAGCTACATCTTTTATTTTTATTTTATTTATTTACTCTTGGGGTGGTGCAGGGATCGAACTCAGGGCCTTGCACTTTCTAGGCAAGCACTCTAACCACTGAGCCAAATCCCCAGTCGTCTTTTTTGGGGGGTGGGGGGGGGCAAGTTCACACGAAGTTGATAAATATCCCAGGTTTGACCCAAACTTGCAATCCTCCTGCTTCAGCCTCCAGGAGTGGTAGGGTTACAGGGGTGTGACACTACATCTGCATATGGAGCACTCAATTTAATAAACATTTAACAGCTCTAAAATTCTCACTGGCAAGAATGGACCTTTAAAATGTTTCCCCATAGTATTCAACATCAAATAAAGGTATGCTGATGTTGCCCTACCCTAAATTCCGAAGTCCACATCCTTTCCATGCGTCCTACTGTACTTTCTAATTGTCTTTTGCTATGATTAGCATTAATTTCTTTCTGTAGTCACCTGGAGACCACGTTACACCAACAACATACATACTGCCTAGTGTAGCTCCTTCTTCTCTGCTTTAAATTTTAGTTACTAGACAGATGGTGTGGATTTCTTCTTCTGCCTTGAGTTCTAATGAAACATCACCCTGAAGTATAGTACTCAAAATTTTTTTTCTTTTGTTTTGAAGTCTTCATTTCCATCACTTTCCTTTTATCATTTGTTCTGTTGGATTTAGCACATGTAGACAAATGCCTGATTGAACTATTTAACTGGTGTCTGGATTTCAGAGTCCTATTTTATGGTGGATCCAGAAGTCTGAAAATATTTAGGGCAACTTCAGTCAATGTCAGGCTCTCCCTGTTGACTTGTACAAAGATACAATAATTAAGTAGTCAGGTTTTACTGTGTCTTTATTCTCACGGGGACACTCTGGCCAAAGGGGTGTTGAAGTGGGTGCATGAAGAAGAGGACTTGGTGCAGCAGTTGCCAGGTTCCTGAAATGTAGGGTTAGAATTTACAGCAGAATCTGCAGGACAGTAATCAGCAGAAATAAAATCAGTTTTTCTCAGAGATGTTTGCTTTGGCCAGTGTGTCTTCTCTGTCCCATAAGATTGCTTAAACTAGATCGACCTGTGTCACGTAACAAACCATCCCATTCTGTCCCCTGTCTTCTGACCAAATCTCCTACACAATGTTTCAAAAGCTTTTCTGGTACGTCTTTGTTCACATGTACTTGAGTTACAAGTCAATAACCGCCAAGGCCTCAGCTCATCGCTGTGTGCCTGAAGGTCACTTAGGCTGAGTCAGCAGGCCCTCTGGGACCTCTTGGTGACTGAGCTAATGTCTCATTTCTAAGTAATCTTTCTCACTCACTACACAGCTGCGTTCACACACCAAGACATTACTCTAGATCTTTCCTTGCTGCTTCTCAGCCAGTGCCACCAAACTGTACACACGCATGCGTGCTCTGGGCTTATCAAGGTATTCTTTCCCCGAGGCATGTTGATGCTTCACACTCTCTGAACACATTGTTGCCATTTAACAAGGATCCATTTTTACTCTTTCATACAAGGTCCTTCTACTTATGCTGTAAATTTAGTTAAGAAAGTATTTTCTCTATGAAGATGTGTTATTATAGTTTTGTATCTCTTTTCTATGTGTTGTCTATAACGCTAGTATTATTTACATACATCAAACTGTCTCATTCACGTGGCTGTTAATACATTATCCAAGCTGTCTAAAGAGAGAAACTGCATTCTGTTCCGCAATCTATTAAAAGTGAATAGATGTTTTTCAAAAAATGCCTGTGGTGGATTTATTATTGTGGTCAATTTGGGCAGGAATGCCCAGCTGGACAAACTGGTGTGGTTCTGGGCACAGAAGATCCACCTGAAGATGATCACCAACACACCATAAAGCAGAACAGGAGCAGAAGATGGCAGCTGGTTATTTCCCAGGAGAAGCTCTGTTGTGGCTGGTTCTTCTGAAGGGAACTCTGCTGTTCTCATTGCAGAAGGAGCGCGGGGCTTTGCTGTCTTCTGGAATGGCTGCTGTTCGCTTCAGAGGAGCTCTGGTCTTCATCTCTGCTGCAAGCATCACATCCTGGTTCCAGTATAGATTTCTTCAGTCTTTTAGTGCAGACATAGATGTACACTGGACATTGTCACGGGCTGCCAGCCCTTGACTGGATCTTTTGGGTCTCTAGGGAATAGACAGACATTCTGCACTCTTCCTGCATTTGGCTTGTGTATGTGGATGTTATAACTTGGGCTTGTCCTGTATTAAATCTGTTCTCTTGCAAACCATTGACTCTAGAAAAGTAACTAATACAACGCCCAATATTTATTCAATCACTAAGGACTGATTGACTAAATGTGGGTCTAGAATGGTAGTTTCATGCTGGAGGATAATAATGCTGATTTTATAGTTGACTGTCATTAATTTTCAATGGAATATTGCCAAGATAGTACCCGAAATGCCACTGAATTTTGACCTTAACATATAAATAATAACATAAATAAATAAAATGTGTTAATATAATTTTATAAAATATATTTTAAATAGTTAGAGACTATAGATTACAAACTTTATGTCTTTTTGTTTAGCAACAATCTCCAGTTATGAAAAGAACTACAACATTTTGCTGTAAGGAGTAGATAATATAGACAGCTACACTTGAAAAATAGCATAATGATTATGTAGGTGAACTCTGGGTTGTAAGCATGGGATAAGTATTGAATATCCATATGATCTAGACTAGAGCCTTGAAAACAGTGCTAGTAGCATTAGGGGATTCAAGATTTAATTTATACTAAAATAACATTGTCATCTGGCTCACCAGAAAAAAAAAAAAAACACAAACAAAAGTCAACTCAATTCAGTTAATTCAAATACAGACCAGATAAATATATGTGAAAGCTGTTATAAATTAGGATGCAGGCTAAATGGCTCTATTGAAAGGGAATTATATGCCTTCTATAATAGCACTGTTGTTTAAAAAACAAGCCACATAGGATCTCTGAAATTCTAAATACCCATCTTTGTATTAATCAAATCATATTTCTGGTCAAGAAAAATAAGATTGGGAAAGGGTGCCATGCTGATTACTAGTAGAGCAAACACAAATAATTCTTATTTATAATTTCTCTTCACTCTTGACTTATGGTATTTGATTTCCTATCGATTTCCCAGTTTTATATGCTCACTTTACTACGTGATTCTCACCTCCCTCAGTTTTAAATACTTCACTGTGTCTGGTTATCTCTCTAGCTTCAACATCTTGCCCTTGTTCTGCTTACGATTCACATTTACCTTTGACGTATTAAGACTGATTTTCTTTAGCTCTAGGCCATCCGAATACCTCTGTGCTACTGAACAAGCTTCTCCATATTTAACTATGGGAAGCGAAGAAGGAACATCGAAACATTTAGACTCTTCTAAAAACTGTATTTCAAGAATTACTTAACTTGGATATTCAGGAGATTTTCAAGTCAGCAAACAAAAGGAAATCTCAGATTTCACTGTGTTTCTTTCTTAAGGATGAGTTACTAAATCATTCTCTGTTGGATAACACTGCAGAATAATTCATTTTAGATATTTCTACTTAGTTTGTTCCACATCCTGGAAGCTCCTGATGCTGTTCTCACAATTTAGCAAACTGTTAAAGTCAGGACTTGATAACATACATCATTTGGAAGATATCATATGTTGTCTTAATATCATATGTTGTTTTACAGGAAATATAAAAGTATGTAGATATTTCCCTCTGAAAAGTGTGTGTGTGTGTTTGTGTGTGTGTGTGTGTGTAGATCTTCATACTGGTTTCACTGTGTGTTAAAATTGATATGGCTAAACTATCTCTAAAGCAAAAAGAATGAAAATTTTTGTAACATTTATTCCGAAGTAAGTTGCACCAAGGAATTCTAAGAACATGATGCTATATCACTTTGAATTACAGTAATTCTTCAGTGAATCAAGATAATTTGAACCAAAGAAAAGCTTATTTTGCATTCTAACATGAATGAAAAATTAATCCTGGATTATCATGAATACATGGGCTATACATTCTTTAAATAACTGATAGATTCCATATTCCTATAAGGAAATCAGAGCTTACTAATTCTTAAGCCAAGATGATGACTATTTTATTTTGGCACCTATGCTGAGAAATTAATTGCATTCATTTATGATATGAAAATGTAAAGTTGATTAATGATTAGTTTATTTTCTGATGTTCTGTAAGTCAATACAACATTCTTAATCCTCTCTATTTCTAGTCACATAATTTATTTCCTTAAAACATAAAAAAATCAATACAACTTCAAAATAAGGCATATATTAGAAAGAAAAATAGAATGTGAATGTTTAGCATAGTTTTGTCCTTAAAATGAAATGCAGTAACCTTCATTAGTAGATCTATTTGATACTTTAGCTTAGCACATTTGATATTATTGGTGCACAAAATTTCTCACTGTACTCATATTTTTGGCATTTGATGACAATCATGATGGGGCTGAATTCTTACATCCTTAATTTCATACATTTTAGAGAAGAGGCACTAATATATAAGATGGTAAGACAGATCAATGTAATAATTTTTGTTCCTTAAGATTACACCTGAGGGTAAAATAAATGTTGTTGTTAAGGAAATAGTCATAAGACTGTGTAACACTTAAAATCTGTATTCTGGGAAGATCCCCAGTAGGGGAATAGCTGGGTCAAATGGAACCTCCAGTTGTAGTTTTTTGAGGAATCTCCATATTGATTTCCACAGTGGCTGGACCAGTCTACAATCCCACCAACAGTGGAGGAGTGTTCCTTTTTCCCCAGAAGAATTAAAATCGTCATACCACAAGGACATATGTACTACCATGTTCATAGCAACACAATTTGTAATAGCTAAGTCTTGGAAACAACCTAAATGCCCAACAACCAACGAATGGCTAAAAAAAAATGTGGTTTTTCTACACTATGGAGTACTACACTGCCATAAAAAAGGATAAACTAGAGTCATTCATATATAAATGGATGTTTCTTGAGAGCATACTCTTAAGTGAAATAAATCGGACACTCATGAGCACACATCGAATTGTTTCTCTGATATGAGAGACCATAATTGTAAATAAGGACAAAGAGGTGTAATAGATAT
>PVJO010015072.1:0-47607 GCA_004026905.1 Hystrix cristata
AATTTAATGTTTCTGTTTTAATGTTTAGATCTTTGATCCACTTTGATTTGAGTTTAGTACATGGTGAGAGACATATATCTAGTTTTAATTTTCGACATGTGGTTAGCCAATTTTTCCAGCACCATTTGTTAAATAGGCTATCCTTCTTCCAATGAGGGTTTTTGGCTTCTTTGTCAAAGATGAGGTATTTGAGTGTGGCACCCCTCTCTCATTGCCTCTTTTGTTTTGTAATTTATCCTCCTTTCCCCAAGCTGCTACTTCAGTCATCTCCTTCCCTAGATCCATTCTGAGGCTCGATCTCCCCAAAAGCAGCCTTATTTCCTGGTTTCATCTCTGGCTTTTACCTTTCCAGCAAATCCCTCTAGAGTGAGAAATGTAAAGATGTAAACTCCAATTATGTGCTTATCCCTGCTCAGCAGCTCCAAACATAGTTATCGCCAAAACAAACAAGAAAGTCTGTGGGAACACCTATCTAAACAGACATATTGAGTCCTCTCTCCAGCCACTCCAAGCATGGACCTATGACCATTAGATGTAACTCTTGCTAATAATGAAAAAGAGAAGTTCACACAGTATAGTACACGACCTAATGGTTCATATAGAATTCTGACAAAATAATGCTACTGTCACTGTAAGAAAACTAGGCATCTATGGCTTTAGCAAGCCATATTTTTGATAAAAGACATCCAGGAGCCACACTTTCAAAAGAACTCCTCTGCTACTCTGCTGAGAAAGTGATCTGTACTCTATAGAACCTGGAAGATCTTCTAGAAGGGGTGGTCCCAAAAGTGACTTGTCACTTTGGCTTGAGGCCTGCTACTGGCTACCTATAAGCCTCTTTTCCACTACCATGTTCCACTGCTAGTGAGAAGTAGCTGGCACCTGGGCTCTCCAGTTGACGCCTAAAGCTATGGTCTATACTGAAGATGATCAAAGGAAATATGAGAACTTCTACAGGTATGAAAAAGTGTCTTCCAAAGGCCCTTTGCACATGAATGCAATGTCACAAACACAGGTGCATGCTCTCTCTAACACTGAGGAGCATGTGTTCCCTGAACCCAACTCTAAACTTCTTGGATCCACAGAGCTAGAGCACCCCTGAAAGCTATCTCCAGGACACACATGGTCTTAAAACATAATTTCCATAGGAACAACGAAGGACAGAGAACTAGAGTTCTGGGTCAGGCAATGAGCATGCCTCCTCTTGAAAGCATTACAGGTCCATCTCCACAGTGCCAGTCTGACTCCACCTTATCTTTTATCCAGACAATTGTGGCACCTTCCACAGTGTCTCACTGCTTCCACTCTCCCCTACCACTTATCCTTTTTCTAGTCTTCCATTAAATCATCTTCTTCACATATAATTATTACTGTTAATGTACTTGTTTCCATATACTAGGCTCTATGTTATTCCTTAGCATAATGCTTTTTAAAACACAAACAGTATCACATTTGAATAAATTGCTGAAGTATCTGGAAAATAACTAGAAAGGGCAGTAAGTACTGTTTTTATCCAGAAAATAATCTAGAAATTATTCTCTAGTTATTACAGACAATAAAATGCCATGTAACCAACCAGCTTTTCTTACCTCTTAAGACAACAGACTCTTTTAGGGTTAGACATGCCAAACATAATGACATTCAGTTTTAATAATGTGTAATTTCAATGTTTTCCTTGATTCTAGAATCAGAGTTTAAAACAGTACATATGTTATTTTGACCAAGCCAGAAATTTTCTTTTTGGAAGTGGGGTAGAACTACTAATACAATTAGCAGCAATTTTAGTTTTTGGCGCAAAAGTTATTGTGAGACCTGAATTGGCAGATTTTGGGTTTTTATTTTACTATTCCATATTTTTGAGTCATTAAAGAGGTTGAAATAAAGTCAAAATGTTCCAGAAATATTTTCCACTTTTGTTTGGTTACAAAATAGGCCCCCTTTCCACAAAAGTTTAGAACATATCCCCCCATAGTATATTAAAGAGGTTAAAGAAATGTAAGTGAAAAAGCCATTAAGCTTATTCTATTTTTAAAATCTTCCCCTTTTTCCTGTTTTATTCCCCAATGCCATGCAAAAATGTTGCTTAGATCATGTGAACAGAGGGTATAAAATGGCCCTCCTCAGATTATGGTGATTCTAAACAGCATGTTAGCAAAAAAAGTATTTATGGCTGACAGAGTAATGGAAAAATTTATATTTTAAAATAATAGATTATTCATGTAGGGACTATAATAGCTCTATCTGCCTTTAGCATAGAGATACAAAACTACGCATGAGGTTGGGATCAAAACAGATGGTCCAACATGCATGACCAGAGAGACTACTCTACCTGGCATTGTGGACTCTCTTCATGGAAGACACGTTTCGATGCTTCCTTAGTAGAAACCAACATTAACCCTGCCTGAAAATGAGCTGCCAAATGTGTGAGAAGAGAATTGCATTATTCAAATGTAGGCCAGGCTTGCTCGACTTCATAAGCTTGCTTGAAGAGTATCAGGAGCACTCAGGTGATTACTCATTCTCCTGCATAACTCAGCATATTCAGTGTATTTTTGTTTGTGAAGAAAGTTGCTAGCTGAAGTATAGGAATGCCTGAAATACTTGGGGGAAGAATGGCTTGTCCTGTCTAGTTCTTTGCTACTTTCACAATTCCATAAAATTCTCTCTTACTTGAAACATATTTTTAAAAATGCACTTATGCTACATTTGCAAATTTTATTTAATTTTCTAATTTAAATCTATGAAAAATCAAAATGGTAAATA
The DNA here is from genome assembly GCA_004026905.1 of Hystrix cristata. Lineage (NCBI taxonomy): Eukaryota > Metazoa > Chordata > Mammalia > Rodentia > Hystricidae > Hystrix > Hystrix cristata. The sequence goes on from PVJO010015072.1 coordinate 2,764, forward strand.
TATTTTTAATGAATACAGTTTTATTACTTTTTAAATAAATACTAATTATCATGGACTAAAACCGAATACCAATAAAATATTCCTAAGTCTATGCAACCCACCTTACTAATCAATAGCTTGTTTATAATCAGCAAATTGAGTACAAGCCAACACTGATGACATGCCTGACAACCTTTCTATGTACCAAGTTGCCCATTTTTCTCTATAGTTGTGTTACTTCACTTCCTCAATAAACCCTTTCTTTATGGTCTCCACGAAGTGGATCTCTCATGTATGTTCACAAATTCTTAATTTAATGTGGTGCATAAGATCTGGTGAGGTGCATAGCAGAGTGCCTCCTTCAAGTGCTAATCTAGAGGGCAGAACAGTTAAGCCCTGGAATCAGAAGAGGCCTTGTAGCAACATTACAGACCTGGTTTGCAGTCTTTGAACAAGTCACTTATATCCATGGGAAGCAGTTTCCTTGGTTATAAACAAGAAGAATAATCCTGGGAATAACACACTAAAGTGAGTAAAGCTCTTAAAGAGCCTCTCATCAGAGGTGAAATATTAGGGCAAAGTAACAATATTGGTACCCTGTCAACCCACAAACAATTCATTTAAGTATCAAGCAAAGGTGACTATAAAGATAAGTAGAATCAGAGCCTGCAGTATAATGGCATAATACCAGTCCACATGACCATCCATAACTATAGTTTAGTTGTACATCTGAAGAAGATAAATTTATCCAACATTAATCTTCATCATCTTTACTAAATCAGAATTACAAATTTGTGATGGCAAAGGTAACCACTTTCTTATATCTGTGTCATCAATTTAGTTCTGATTTATTAGTTTTTTATGTCCAGGTAGATTTTTATATAAATACTTCTTTAAGTTACTTGAAGGAATGGTTCTACTTGGGCTCTGATTTTTGTCTTCCAATTATATTATATATTCCATGTTGAGCCATAAGGGTTTGTGTTTAGTCTCAATGGACATGGCCTCACTGTTTACTAGATGTGCTTATTTGATTCTTTTCACAAATACCTCTTAGCTTTGCTTTCCTCTTGGACCCTCCGGAACTGATCAATCTGAAGGAAAATTCAAAATTTTTCCCCTTGATCCTCATATATAGGATAGAGTTGTGTTTTAATCAAAGAGCATCTTATTTCATATCATAATCACCATGCCTTTTCACATAAACACAATAAATTTGTGGTTCCATAGTTACTGTCCATCTTTCCCACTCCTTAAGTTTAAGTATGAGGTTATTTTTACAAATTTTTTTCTCAATGACATTAGTGAATCTTAGTTATACGTTTTTAATAGAGATAAATTTTTATTGTTTTAAGGATTTTAATAGACATTTAAAATCTTAATTTTTAACAAAAGACAAAGATCTCATGAGATAGTAATATTGACAGAGAATTTTATAATTTCTAAGATTCCAACACCTGAATAATCTCACTTTATTTTTGGCATATACATATACACAAACTGTGTATAGACATACCTTCCAAATAAGAACTATAGCATTTCTATCTATTTCTTTTAAAAATAAAAGAACATTCTTGGGGTCGGGGATTTAGCTCACTGGCCTAGCAAGCGCAAGGCCCTGAGTTTGATCCCCAGCACCCTAAATAAATAAATAAATAAATAAAAGAATATTCTGGAGCAAGTCTAGTATTTCTCAGAATACAGTTGACTAGAAATATTTCTTTCTGGGTTTATTATTTCTCTTTCATCCCAATAGATTCTCATTAAGACCAAGAGATTAAAAATGAATCATAAAAATTAATTTAATAAATTAAAAATAAATCAATCTTTAAGAGAAGCCTAACTGATAATAATCTGTGAATATACTGTGGGTTTGGGGTAAAAACTGCCCAGAACATAAGAAAGTGGATCCTAACAGTGGAGAGTCACAGTCACTATTCACTGGTATGCAATAGCCATAACCATGACCAACAGCTGACTCCTATTTTCAAGGAGGCGTCTCTCTTCCTATGATCTTCTGGCTCATTTGACTCTCCCAAAGAAATATCTCAAGAAAGTATGTTTTAAAAAAGTGTATGCATTAAGCATCAATACAGCGATCTGTTATTCCGTGGACATCCCAACAACTTCCCACCATTTGTTGCACAGAGAAAGGACATCCAATCAACATGGAGGTCTATTAGAGTACATCCTTGAGGTGATCAAATGAACTGTTTAAGTTTTTCTTTTCTCCTTAACTCAGATGCCTCAAAGAAGAGCCCTTACATGTCCTAAAGTGAATTCAGCAATCCTGACCTAATCAACATCTTATTTGCCGAATACTGTCCTTGCTTTTCTCACACGAAAGGTCACCACTTCTCACTTTCTCTACACAGCATCCTTACAACTCCCTGCTTGCGAAGTTCTGTTCTCCTGACATCTAAATGGACTGTCACCTGCCCTGTGTAAAAGTTTCCTGAACTTAGAAGTTTAAAGAAAAGTAGTTACTAAATAATAGGTCTTCAATTCTTTAATTACCAAATAAAGAATTCATTCTTTTACTGAAATTCTAAAATTCTAAAACAAATGCTTCTTATGAAAGCTTTCTGGTAGGGGGTTGGAGGGACTAAAGCTATATCCCTCAAATTCTTCCTTTCATGACACCTCTTTCAACAACTCCCCCAAAGAGATTCTAGCAGGAGTGAAAAGCCTCTAGACACCAAGAGGAAAATTTCACGTGAATTGTTATTTTCCAGGCAATTATTTCCTTAACTCAATCTAAATACAACAACCAACAAAATGTACTTGCTGCCACCTCAAATCTTGTAGGAAAACTTATTTTTCTCTCCTTTTGAGTGGTGGACTGCTTTTAGAACAAAGACACAAGGTTTATGGGTTATAGATCTGTATAAAACACCACAAACTGGAGATCAATTACACTTTCACCCTTCATGATTCTACAAACCTGATGAGAAGAGGAGAGAAAGAGAGTTTCCTCTTCCTCATATCTGTGGTACTACCCTATTTCCAGAAATGAATGCTTTCTTCTCTGGTCTTTATAAAATGTCTCTTCTTAAATGATAAGCCTTAGGAGAGCAGGGGGTCTTGTCTGTATTAGTCGTCTCTGCATAGAACCAAGGGACTGTTGTATGTACATTCTAGCACTTGGTAACCATTGCTAGTAGGATCGGTATGAAAGAACTGTATTTGAAATATGTCTGTCCACTAGATCTGAAAACGCTGAGTTTTCTGGTACTGTTAATCATGTATAACTTCTCCCCGTGGGGAAAAGGAGGGACTGTTAAGCAAATGACGCTTGTTACTAAGCCAGCAACTCAGCTTTGCTTTTAAATAGTACCTCATACTACTACTGTTTATCTCTACACCTATGAAAATGATATAACAAGTTTCTGCCCTCCTAATAAGTAAAAATTAAATGTCAACATCATCCAACAACGCAAATATGCACTGTGTTGGGTACTGGAGGAACAATAGTGAGAATTGATAGCTATTGTCCCTGCTCTTGTGGGGACTCTAATTGAGGCAAGGAGGACAGTCCCTATGCACTGGAGTGTGTGTGTGTGTGTGTGTGTGTGTGTGTGTGGGCGCGCACGCACAACAGTCTTCAGTAACGTACTGCGAGAAAAAGACATCTCTCAAATGTCACCCACGCAAGTGCTACAAACGAAGGAACACTGTTCTGCAAGCACCTGGAGTTAAGGGCTCTAACCTGAACGGAAGGCTGGGGCCTCGCTCTAAATTAAGAACAGAAAATTGAGTAACAGTTCAGGAGCAAAGGAGGAGGGAAGAGCAGGCAAAGCTGAGGGAACAGCATGTGCGCCAGCACTCTCAAGAAGAAGCTTGCCAAATACCACAGCCGGAGAGAGGGCCAGGGAGAAATAATTTCTTAACATGGGGCAGAAAGGAAATGTTTCCAAAGGCAAAAAAAGGTCACGCAAACTCCAGAATCCATATGCCACTGGATTCTCTCCTTTGCAGCCATTTTCTGCTGGACTGACAGCAGAGCCAAGGCTGCGTCTGAGGGTGGGAGGTCCTGCTGACTGACACACAGTCAGTGGCGAGTTACAGTCAGTCATTCTTGACGGGCCCAGGTTATTATTCCACGTAGTGGAGCAGTGACTTCAATGGTTAGAAATGGAATGGAGAGCCTGAGAAAGGTGATGAGGCAGCCGAGAGGAAGGCTACCTCCATGGAGCAGGAAGTCTTTTCTCTTTTCAGAGCATCATCCATCATGCTGGGGGAAATGGCAGGAACGCAACCTACTACTTCTTAATGGGCTTCTGCACAGAGAGTAGCTTTGAAGCAGCAGCTGCCCACAGTAAATTTCACTGACCCTTAGAGCCTTTCTCCAAGTTTTCCAACTGTTTTGTCTCCTGAGCTGCAGCTCAGTGTAGGGTCCAAGTTACAGCACCTGACTAAACTAAGGAGCCTGCCCTGTATGAGAATGGAAAGCGTTCTGTGATGTTGTCTTTTCTGAGCTACCCCAACAGTGAGACGTGATGCCATTCCATCTGGCCATAAAGTGTATTCTTTCCCAGGGAGAAGAAGCCCAGCAAGGGATTTGTATTTTAAGGTCTGGCATTTCACTGTACACATATCAAAGAAAACACAGCCCAGTCCCAAGATAATGCAGCCGAGAGATTAGGTCTTCTCAATAAAGCAGAATTAATAAGCCCAATAAGACCAAAGGCCTTTAGCATTAGTTCATACAGACTTTAATTTTATTTAACTATAAAGTTTCAGAGATATATATATCAAAGAATGGTGTCAGAAATAAGTAATTTGGAAACTAAGAAAATGCATCTAAAAACTCAGCTTTTCTCATTCTGAATGATACAATAACATCTCTAAATTAAGAAATGGAATGCAGTGTGCAGAACATGCAAATTAATGAAATAAATACATACGTTGCCTTAGGTGCACAAGGCTGATGTCTCCAATCCTCTGTTCACACCGTGTGTGCTGAGCTGCCTTCCTAGGAGCAGGACAACTTGCTTGCCTCCTGCAACCCTGTCTCAGAGCCTGGGTGCCCCGGAACCCCCGGGGCTGTAGAAGACTGTCAGGAAATGAGGGGCTGTGAGCACAGACCACAGGCTACCTGACACAGGGAGCCCTGAAATTGCACTGTGGGTTTTACTTCTGCCAAATGAGCCGGGTAGTAGGGCCCAATGAGCCCTTAGACACTCACTTTTATATTTCGGTTCTTCCATCCCAAGCAGTGGATGGAGGCAGAAGGTTTTGGGTTTTGAGTTGTGTTTTCACAGGTACAGTGCCTCTCAGGTGCCTTTGGGCCAGAAGAAAGACAGAGGTGGCAAAGTTTCAGATTCCATTGTCTCCGATTACCTTGAACCCTTGAACAAAGATCAGAAAAGTTCTGCTAAGGTTGTCACATTGAGCATTTATTTCATGAAGCCATGTCCTTTGGATTCGACTCACTTTCCTTAGTCATAAAAATTGCCAGAGGGAAAAAACGATGTAGCAACGAATTTTTTACGGTGAAGAGAAATTGTCAAAGTATAGCTAGCTACAAGTTAGGATTGTGACCATGACTATAATGACATTTATCACAGGGACCATCAGTTGGACAAAGATCACAGGCTGGCACTTTTCATACCTTCTCTCTTTGAGATCTGGAACCCTGTGTTTGGCCAGGATGGTATGCCCAGAATAGTTGCCCAAGAAACATTGGCTGATGAAATCTTAATAGATGAGCCAAAGAGTATAATTCACTAACACACATACATGAAAGTTACTGACTCAGGGTTTGATACCATGCATGGGCATATACCTTCAGATTAACTTCAAAGTAAAGGAAATACTCAATTAATTTTATAATTTAATTACTAGTTTAATAAAACCAACTAATGATGAACTGCTATGAACAAATAACTAGAGGGAATTAAGTCAATAATTACCAGTAATAACTAAAGAATAGCATTACTAATTAGCACTCTATCCCATAGACTGAGTCAAAAGTAAAATAACAAGCCAACTTAGGGTGAAGAAAATCATACGGACACACATCCTAAGCACTAAGTTGTAAGATTCAAGATGGTTCTCGTTCCATGCCTGTATAGGTTGAACCACTTGAAACCGGTATTTTTGTTCAAACACTCAAGTGTCTTCAGCTTCATGTGGCACAACCTAATATTTTCAGGTATCCTTGTGCTGATTTATAAGTAAAGGTAAGAAATTAGGATAGGCTAGAGATATTATTAGTATTTCACTCTTTGAAGAGACCTTAAAAGAAGTTTTATTAAAATTTCCAGTCTCATTATATTTATACAATCTATATTTACATATTCATTTGTACATTCAAACATTCACACATTGAACGTATTCAGTTGGTTCCTGCCCATATGCAGGCAAAAGACTTCTGAGTGGAGGACATAAACATGCAATCAAATAAAGCTCTTCAGGATTTTTAAAGTTCAGGTAAATATGTAAATTTAGCAGACAGTGCAAACCGAAATGATCTTTCTGAATGCCTTCAACATTTTCCCATTAATACAAATATATCAATAGCAGACTTCTGAGGGATTATTTTCTACTTTCTTCCTCAAAGTGCAAATCTTAGTTGGGAAAGGGAGATCCTGGGTCTGGGACTACTGAAAAGTGAGGAAAGAGTGGCTGTGGTTACTATGCCAAAAAGAAGACACACGTAAGTGGGAACATTTAACATTATTTTAAATAGTTTTATGTATGAAACATACACATATTTCAGTATATACATATTTATCATGCATCAAGCATGTAAAGATATTATACTGGTACTATACTGGTACTACAGAGAATACAAAAAAAACTAAAACAATGGTTCTGACTTTAATGGATCTTAAACTCTCACCAGAAAGAAAAAAGTAAATTAATATACTATAAGGGAAGGCAAAAATTAACAGATCAGGAAAGAGGATCAAGAAAGGAGGATTGGCAGCAGGCATGGGGGGCAAGTAGTGCACGGATGGCATTACAGAGGAGTGCTATTTGAGCATGCCATGAAGAAGGACCCATATCCTGGTAGATAGTGATGAGAAAAAGAGGTTTAGGGAGGTTAAAGCAAAAGGAGCATGAGAAAAAGCAACAGAAAGACCCACAAGGACAGAACTAAGATCAGAGAACTCAAAAATTGTCAAGAGAACAGGGGGACAGAGAGGGTGGCATGGAGGAGAAGTATGGTAGAAAAAAAAATGAGAGCTCAAAAATGGAAGACCTTCTTCATGCAGGAAAGAGCTGAATTTATTCTGTAGTCAGTAGAGAAGCACTAAAGGATTTGTGGCAGAAATAAACAAGTACCACAGCCACATTTTAGGAACAAAGACCCAGCAGCCAGATACAAGGATAAGTGGAGACTGGCAGAAAGCAGGGAAGCTGTGGGTACTGCATTGTGTCAGGAGGAGAGGTTGTGGTGGGAGATGAACTATGTTGGAGGAGGAGAAAAGTAGTGAGGAGTACAGTGGCATGAACATGAAACAAGTAAATAGATGTGAGAAGCACAGCACAGGTTGACTTAATGGGATGTAGTAACCAGTTAAATGTGGAGCAAAAGGAAGCATATGGTGAACAAAATGCCAATGGGCTAGTGGTTCCCTGACCAGAAATGAGGGTATAAGAGCTTATTGTTAGGACACTGATGTAAATACATTCTGCAGGGCTGAGAAAGACAGATTTGGGTTCAGGAAAAAGAACCAGGCCCATTTTACAATCAACCTCCTAGAGCTGAAAATTAACAATTTAGAGATTCAGGAAAATATTATACAACTAATAAAAGGAAAGATTTTCACTAGGAGAATTAAATATGAAGTATGATGAATTATAGAGTTAAATGAATCCAAATGACCTAAGAAAAAGAAAGTGAATGGAGCATTGAGATGCAAGTTCACAGGAAAAAGGAGAAAGAAAATAGCACAGGAGAATTCATGTAAAATTTAAAGACTGAGTGTCTAATTGAGACAGAAGGAGAAGTGAGACAAAGTCACTTTTCAAATCAGAATTTATAAAGATAAGTTCAAGCATGGTGCTAAACTAAGAAAGAAATTAGCAAAAAATGGATAAGATTGTTTGGGACAATTCTATTCATTTTAGAGTCTGCAACTACATAGAAGGAGAAAGAGTAACATTTTAATACGATGATTTTACAAAGTCCAAAATAGGTAAGTCAAAGTGAAATAAAAGGATACTGGGATGGATTCACCAGAAATATTTGTTTGAAAGATGGAAGGATATTTGTTTTTCCAGTGTTGCAGAAACTAATCACCAGTATTTAAGGTTTCCTGACTCTTGGTAATCCCAACTTCTAGAGTGATTTAGACATTAACAGACGTGCTCCGGCATTGTTTCCACACAAGGGCAGTGACTGCCTTTTCTTGTTGGAAGTATGAGTCACAATTACTCTTAAACATCCCCTCTACTCCTCCCTTTTTATTTGCTAATATAATTCTGAAAGGGTTGTATGTAAAAAGACCATTTTGGCAATGCTTCTAGATTTGAAAATTAACCTTAAAAATAGCAATCGCATGTATTTCTTTGTTCTTAATCACCTCCCATGGCTATATTCTGAAAGCCTGTATTTTCTGTGCTGCCAAATAATTTGCCTTGAGGACATACACACTCTAGAAAAACTTGGCCATTATGAGATCTAATTTTGCAAGAATATACACAGATATCAATAGCTGCACGAAACTCAAATCGAATGGAGCTATAGCAGCTCAATTGTCTAGTATGCATGCATGCCTGTGATTTCATATCATCACACATCGTGCAGATTAAAGGGGCTGAAATTCTGAGACAGAGTGAGAAATCTGGGGATATATGGAAACTCATGGGACACTCTGAAGAATGCTTAAATGCATTTCACTCTCTATGCACATTTAACAATAAGATGGCATTTTTTTCTTTCCTCAGTAATCAAAAGCAAAGTTTAGAAATCTTTACATGTGATAATAACTATATCATGCTAATTACAAGTATAAACATGGAGATTTTTTGAGCCAAAAAAGCTAGGTATGCCAAATAAAAAAGTTCAAGAACAGTATCTGAATATATTTCTCAGTGCAGAGTTTGAATTCATGAAATGAAACCAAGTAGTAAATAAAAGACAATAAAACTTGGATGTAGGCTGAGAAAGAAGAGGTAGTAATAATACTTGATATTTTGGTTAAAAAGTTATTGAACCAGGTCCTTGGACTCCTTGACCTATCAATGACGCGATGATGATGGTGACGATGATATGATGACTGCCACTTTTAAAGCATTACTAGGCACACATTGTCTCATTTAATCCTCACAACAATCCAATATGAAAAATACTTTAATTATCCTCATTTTGCAGATGAGGAAATTAAAGTTTCCTGGAACTCCTGACAGGATGTACACAACTAGACAGAAGGAAAGATACACATAATGATTTGACCAATGCTATCAAAGAAGAAACACCTAGAAAAGAAGATGCAAAAGAAGGCAGAAGCATGCAGATAAGCAAAGTTATATTACAATGGAACAGCCCCTGGAAATCCAATATAAATCAAGGAAAATTATAAAGTTTTTTTTTCTTCCAACACGTTATCCTTCATCTAGAAAATTAGGTTAAAGAAAACTTTTTACTTATTTGTGTAACCATTATTTGAAGAGTACAAATTTACAAGAGTACACGCAATTAGCGTTTTACAAATTGAATTGTTAAAATGTGATTTGAAGATGGTCTCTTTTGACTGAGGAAGTGCCTAGTAAATTTGACTTAGCTATTTCCCAGACAACACTGTTTAGTCCATGGCACACACAAATCCAGTGTCCAAATCTTGAGCTGTCCCAGACAGTTTTACTGTCTTCTCATTGGCAACACCAGTGGAACTTCCAGCAGGTGACAAATGGGAGACAAACTAAGGACCATGGTCAATATCAGTAAGGTGACTGAGCAACAGTCACAGGAGGAAGAATCAAAGTTCACAACATCCTGCAGAAGTAGAGTCACAGGAGGAAACAAACTAACAATGAGAACTGAAGAGAAAACATCTGTAAGCAGTGCTACTGTTGGGGGAGGCAAACCCTCAAGCAGTCTTTTGCCAGGCAGTGTCAATGTAAACCAACACCTCAGCCTTGGGAATTTTTGCTCCACATCAAAAGGACAGCAGCAATGCCATCTGCTGTTTGCTTAGAAAAATGGTAACAGCAGATGTTTCCATGTGCTGACCTGCCATCCCTTGACTAAGAGGCCACTTGAAAAATAATCATGAAATAGCACAGGAGAAACATCTGCACAGTGTACAGCAGACCACCAATCATGCTGCACAGGAGAGAAGGAATATGCAAGGAGCCCATGAAATAATTATAGGCAGGTGCCCAACAAGTTGTGGGGCCCCTCACACAGGCATGCTATATGAGACCATGTAAAGTCAAGATCAGTACTGGCCAACGTGTGGTCAGAATGTTCCCCACAAGCCTGAGTAATTTCAGTGGGCAAACCCTAACCTGACAACTCAAAAGGCTCAAAGCTACACACTGATTTCTAAGACTGCTCTTTGTTGCTGTCAATGATATCATTGGGTTTTTTTTTTTTTTTCAGCCTACCCTTTAGTCATCACTGCAATTAAATGATTAGCGGTTCCTTAAGAACAAGGCTTGGCTTGCACTGGAGAGAAAACCAAATCCAAAGTGTCTGTACAATTTGAGGTCAGGGTATGGTGAGATTTGCATCTCACCTCTCCAGTGGCCCTGAGGAACTCAGCCCCAGGGTGAGGCTGATGCCAGCCAGGGCTCTTGGAAATGCTGAGTCACTTACCAACCACCAGGCTGGACAGCAGAACTGTGCCTCGGAAGGAGCCAAGTGCCATTTAGGATTTGCACCTGACCTGTGCTTCTCTTTCTTTTGTGGCCACGCCTGCCACCCATGCAAGTTCATCCTCTCTTGCTTGAACAGCCTTGCATGCAAAATACCAGTCATCTCTTCCTGCCACTCTACTGGCTGCAAGTCCCTGGGCCCCATTTCCCACAAGCTAATCACCACCTCAGCTGCTCAAATAATCTTCTCAGCTAGAACACATGTTCTTGGAAATAACTGTTACTTGAGAAGTGCAGAATTTTTGAAATCATAACTTTTCCCAATGTGCACATGGAGAACAAAACATTTCCATGACCTATATTTCTTCTTTAACATGTTATATTTGTCTATTTAGGAATTTGCTTTCAAACTCTTTCAAGGCATTAATTTTTTATAATTTCACTTAACTATTTTTTCATCCTCATTCCATCCTCTTTTAATTTATTTTTCTGATCTAGTGATCTATTGTCTACCCTGTCCTCAATAATTTTGGTTTTGGATTTATAATGGGGAGGGCAGGAGAGTTGGCTCATTTTAAATGAACACTTCCTTCCCCTTCCCGCTCTGGAGGAGGCACCTCTGTGGACCACAGAGCAGGACTCTGACTTATTTTCCTTGCTTAGCAGACCTACTAGCACATAGTAAATGCATCAGTAAATGCAGTAAATGCACATAGTAAATGCATAGAAATGCATTTGTTTCTTATTTGAACAAATAAGAAAGAATTTTCAGGAGCGGTCTTACTGAAAATGCCAGCTACCATGTACCCAGGGAGGAAAATGTTACAATGTAGTAACTCTCTGTTTGTTCTGATAATAATGATTTTCTATCTGTTCTAATTTTCTGTCTGTTCTAATGTCCTTGGGAGGAAAGTGCCCCTGTATAATAATTTTCTATCTGCCCTAATGTAGAGGTCCTGTAATAAAGTTTGTTTTGTTAGAATCTAACAATTAGATAGTTTATGACACTACTATTTATACTATACAGGTATATCACTCCCAAAAACAGATAGAAAGAACTAGCACCTTACTTAATTTTAAAGACTAAAAAAGACATTACCTTCTTTCACTTTGTGGTCTTTAAAACACACACACACACACACACACACACACACACACACACACACATCCTTAGCTTCTCTTTTTGGAACTCTAGGAATCTCTCTTGGGGTTATGTACACAGAAGATTATCTCCCTTCCCCTTCTCCTTTCTTCCTTCCTCCCTCCTTCCTTCCTTCTTTTCTTTCTTTCCTTCCTTCCTTTCCTTTCCATCCTTCCTTCCTTCCTTCCTTCCTTCCTTCCTTCCTTCCTTCCTTCCTTCCTTTCTTTCTTTCTCCTTCTTTCTTTCTTTCCTTCTTTCTCATATACTATTCTATAGTCACAGAGTTTTTCTTTTGAGAATTAATTTGGACTTTGTAAATATCAAAATGTCAATTGGCAGCAACCATGGGCAATAACATGATTAAGCTGGATGACATTTGGTTAAAACCAAGATATGATTACAGAGTGTTATATGAGAAATTAATTGTTTTCTTCTATAACCCCAACTAGCTATGAGGGTAAATCAAAAACATTTTGAGCAGTGGTAAAAATGCTACAATTCTAACATGGCAATTTTATGCGTAATACTTATCTGCATAAAAATTTCTATTTTATAATGATACTAATTCCTCAAAGTACAGCATGAAGTCTAACATAATGCAAAACTACAAAATATAATAGCCACATAAAATTATTATGCTCTAGAATACTATAATCACTTGACTTGGGAGACTAAGTTTTATATACTGTACAACATTTCCTGTTTAGAAAGTTTCTCTTAAATTAGATTGGAAGTGAATGTCCTTTGCTGGAACAGTCAGACAATCCCAGTGCCTAATCCATTCACTGATCATAAATCAGACATATTGCTAGGATCATTCCATTGTTGGCTTACTTAAAATGGTCACTGTTATCCAACAGCTATTCTTAGTCTCTAAAAGGCAGTTTACCATAAGACAACAGTATGTTTCAGTAGTTTAGACAGTCATTATGCTGGTACTTGCCAAACCCAAGTGTTTGCAAGTACCCTGTCCCTCAAGGTGCTCAAAGCAGAACATGGGGTCTTTACTTTCCAACCTTATATTTGTACTTTGAAAAAGAAGTCAGCCAAAAGTATCAGTAAAAAATATGGAATACTGTAAGTAATCTAAACAACTAGCTCAGACAGTATTTTTAAAAATGTGTTAACATGGTCTAAAGGTAAACTTTTAATTGGCTAAATAATGTATAATAGGGAAAAACCCAGACTCTAAACCGAATTTAAACATTTTTTTCCTGTAAATTAAATGTGGTGTTCTCATCTCTGTTTTTGACTTTCTGTAGAGAGACATAACCTGAACAGGACAAAGGATCTGCAGAATTATAATTCAGGATGCTCTAAGGCCACAAAGGCTCAAACTAAAGAAAGCATATTCCCTAACCTGCTACCTAGAAGCTAATTATTTTTCAATAAATGATAAGATTTCCTATAGAAAATTAGACCCTATAAAATCTTGGAGGGCAGAGACAGTGAATCCTCCCAGTGTATCCTTGAATCTAAAGAAGCCCTGTCACTGGTGGGGATTTTTGGTGTTTATTTGTTTGTTGAATTTTATTTTTGGTTTTTGGTTTTGCTTTTTGCCTGGTAGGATGAGACGATCATGGAAGAATAAGTCATTCTGTACTTTCTGTTTATTTACTAAATCATAGGCTGTTTATATAATGACAACTATCGAAAAACTATTGACATGAGGATTTGCAGCATGCAGTACCCAACAGGCTAACTGATGTATTAACTGAATTTACTCCTTGTAATTTTAGTGAACTAAATGATTGTGTTCGTTTCATGGAAACAACACCCTGAGTTTTCTAGTGACTGTCCTAGTTATTTTGTGCCTTTCGGAGTATGATAGAGGCTCTATATAATTCTTTGAAGTATTCTAGAAAGTTCCTGAAAAATATAGATTAATGTCTATTATTATCAATATGATGGGATGTTATTACTTACAGGTAACAGTAAGCTTTCAGCAGCAAACTGAACTTTAGAAACTGTAGAACTGATTTTAGAACATTTTAAACTCATTTTTAAAGAATTTATGCCCAAAAGAAAGAATTTATGCCATGAGGAAGTTGTTTCAGAATATACCATCAAAGAAAGTGTGACTCATTTAAGAATTAAAATTATTTGTTGTGTATTACTCATAGTATCATTCCTAGTGTGAACACTCAATGAATAAACCCATAGAATATAAAAATAGTAAAGTATTACTCAAATATTACAACACAGTAACCTTATTTTCTCTCTATTGAGCTTGCACACATGAAATAAAGAACGAATTTTAAAAAGCATAGGAATGTTTGAATGATAGAATCTTTAATGAAGGAAGAGTGTAGTACATTATTAATAGACTGATTTTTTAAAATTGGCTTATGAAGATACAGCTACTAGATAATATGCTCCCTATTTACAGGAAAAGACTTCTTTGTTCTACTCTACTTTTTCAAATCTAAATTAAAGAATACTCTCCTTGAAATTTTGTCAAAATAAACCAAAGGAATGAAAAATGGGCCAAAATAAACATTTGGTCCTGTTTGATGTTAAATACCTCTAGACTTACAATACCTATAAGGGTTTTAAAAATAAAAGTTTTTTCTTCACATGAGTCTTGAGTACAAGATTCTGAAGTATGGGATAGGGCTTCTAGGTAGTACCCAGTGGTGGCAAACATATGACATTCGTGCTGAGGCAGGTTGTTTGTATCACTGGAAGCTTTAAAAGGTTCGCCACCACTGAATGGGGTGAATTTTCAGGGAAAAATCCATGTCGTTGAGTTCATGTCATAGAATTGTTTCTTTCTTTCCCCTACCTTTGACCTAAAATTAGGCATAGGAGGAAGGAACCAGAGTTAGGCTTCCATTTCTCATTTATTTAACAAATATTTTGGGTGCATATTATATGCTAGACAATGGAGTGGACATGATTATTTCTCTGTCTTGTTTACTGCTATATGTTAACCAGTGTGTTATTATAGGTTTATATTACCTCTCCCTTTCCTATCCCAATATTTACAATAATACACTTCAAATAAGCAGAATAGTGGCAAAATAATTGGATTCTGGGTAACCTACTTTCTCTCTTTTCATTTGCCTCAGTAATGCTATTTAAGTAACAATGTTGTAAACAAGGAATAGCAATGACACTGGCATTATGGAAAACTGCTTATGACAGTATTTGAAAGAGAATGCCTAAGGGAAATTATGAAATAGTATGCCCCAAAAGAGGGGGGTTGCTACATTTTAGAATTTAATTTTCTCTATAGGTTCTCAGTGGAGTTGCTCAGTACTTTTAACAACTACCTTGACAAGTGATAAATACCCTATTCAAACATGGAGGGAAGTCTTTAGATACTAAAAGGAGCAGCACTTTCCTGTACCTAGACGGGACTTGTTTAGTGGGGACTCCATTTACCTGCAGGTCAAGCTTAAGTGTAATGAGAGAAAGAAGAGAACATGACATCTCTTGATGTTCCCTTAAGCAAGCAAACAGAAACAGGACAATTTTTAAACTTTCTTATTTGTTTATCAGCTCTTGTCTCATTATGACTTTAAATGAAGCTGACCAAGTTTAAAGCTGATGTACTATTAAAGAGTATGTGGAAAATCCAGGTTTCCTCAAGAAAAATCAAACCCAGGTCCCCCAAGCTTGTTCAGGAAAAAAGAATGTTCCCTTGGGGAGCAACATCTTAACTTCAGACCTCTGGTTCTTGTTCCTCTGAACAGTACTGCTTTTGAGTGCCTAGCTAATTAGCACTACGAACATCACAGGGGCCTCAGAGGTCACTGAAACCCTTCTAGTACTCAGAGAACAACTGGACTCAGAAATATCCCAATACCCCTTACCCTGGAGCAAAGATAGGACAGAAAGACAAGAAGCAAAAACAAAAATAACTAGATAAATTTGGTTTTCAAGTCATGGCTTGCCAGCCCAAGTGTTCAAAAACAATTCTTACTATTATTTTATATGGTATTTATTTAAATGTTTAGCAATTTCTTTAATAACCATTCTCCTTTCATCTCAGATCTTGATAGTCATTGTCCTTCTTGAAGTATAAAGTATGTCGTTTAAACTTCATTTGGCAAACAGAAAGACATACTTGTATTAGTTTGCTTATGGCTGCCATAATAAAATACTCGACCAGGAGGCTCAAGTAATGAAAATTTTATTTCTCATAGACTTAGAGTCTGGAAATCCAAGATCAAAGTGCTGGCATGGTTGGTTTCCCCTAAAATGTCTCTCTGTGGTTGCAGATAACTATTTTCTTACTGTTTTGTTCTACATAGTTGTCCTTCTGTGCACACATGTATCCCTCATGCCTCTCTTTATATGTCCAATCTCCTCTTCTTAAATGAACACCAGTCAGATTGAAACAGAGCACACCCTAATAGCCTCATTATAATTTAATTACCTCTTTAAGGTCCTATTTCCACAAAGAGTAACATTCTACAGTACTAGGGTTAGGACTTCAGCTTATGAGTTTGGCAGAAGGAGTGAGACACAATTCATTTCATAGAACTACTACAAGTATATTATTGTTTTCACCTGAAAAAAATCTTTATCTCATTCTCATTATTAAAAGATAGTTTTTTAGTTATAAAATTCTAATTTACAACACTATAAAGATGTTATTCCACTATTTCCTGGCTTCCGTGATTGCCCATAACAATTCTGTTGTCTGTCTTTGGTTTCTTTTTAAATAAAATCTCTTTTCTGTTTGGCCATTTTTAAGTTCCCCTCTTTGTCTTTGGGGTTCTGGTATTCTGAGATTTTATTATACACCTATAAATAGTTTTAAATTGTGCTTAATACATGGTGACACCATGTTCACATGTGAAGTTATGTATTTAATCTTTTCTACACAACAGCTATCAGACTGCCCCTCTATTCTCCTCATTATACCCTCTGGACATTCTACTATATTTGTAGTAGAACATTTCATTGCATTCTCCATGTACTTATCTTTCCATTCTACTTCTAATAGTTTTTGTCTCTTTGAGCTGTATTCTGGTAATTACTTTAATTCCTTCTTTTGGTTCACTAATATTCTTTTCAATTCCTTTTTTTTAGTTACACATTATCTAATTTTGATTATTTCTCATTTTTACAAGTTAAATTTAGTTTTTTTTTCCCTAATTCACCTTGTGGTTTTCTAAGTCTTATGTTCTTTGTGCTCTCTTAAATCTTCATCTTTCACTTTATAAAAGTCTCTAAAAATTTAATTTATAATTCAAACATCTGAAACTTTTGGACGTTCAAATCTTGCATGTTTGTTTCTGCTGACTCTCAATTTTTTTTAAATTACTGAGACTCCTCAAGACTTAAAGTGTCCCAATTACACACTTTAGAGCAAACAATACAACCTAGGATCATACAATGCATTTAGTTCTTATTTATCTTCAGTCTCCTTTAACCTTTAATAGCTTTTCATACCTTCCTTGATCTCATTATTTTTAAGATTGGCACAGATTGGCTAGTAAAATCCCCTTCAAACCGTTTTTGTTTTTTGTTTGTTTTCTCTCCTTTTTACATATCTCCATCATTCTTTGAGTGTGGCCTTATTATCTGATACAAGACATTCAAATTTAAATTGTTTTTGCACCAACTCTGAAATCAGCCATTTCTCCAAGGAGTCCTAGTTATTTTTAGTGAAAAATGCTATTTAGAAACCAAGATCTAGATATAAGGTATGTGGTTTACTACTGAAATCTCTCCGGTACTTTCAGTGGACATGGTAACAAAATATTATATATATTCAAATGAGTACCTATAATTCCACCTGAACACCACAGGTATATTCTAACTTCTTCATTTTAAAAATTGTAGTTTTCATCTCTAAAAAGGAGAAAATTAATTCCATTATCCTAAATTCACTCACTTCGTTGCTCAAATCTGCTTTATGTAACCTGTCATGATCTTGTTGGCCCTCCACCCTGCTCAACTGCTTAGCTGAACCTCATGAATACATATTTAATTGGACTTGATCTGTGAGAATCCTGAAGGCCTAAAGTGAGATTGTTTCCCTATAAAGAGGATTTGTAATTCTTTTTACCAAGAGCCTAGGGTACCGTCACCAATGTGAGACCATGTTAGCTCCCCTACAGAAGATCCTAGTTAATCTAGGATTCTGAGGTTAGCAATCTCTTGCTACAACAAGCCTTAGACCAAATCTCTTGATCTCACCATTTACTGCTGACCTTCCCAATTTCAGTTCTCCAGAAGGATTTTTTTTAGGGTAGGGTGCTCTTTATTTTTTGTTTATTTGATCCTGTCTTCTGATCTCTCTCTCTCCCTCTCTCCCTCCCTCTCATCTATTCTTCACTTTTTTCAATCCCAAGAATTCTTTGAAGTTATTCCTATCATTCAATAAGGTTTAGTTGTACTAAGTACTACAACACTTGACAGTATCTAATCAAGCATATCTTGTCTTTATATGTTTATATGCTTGTCTGTATTTATCTTTTCTGATATAACCAAACCTTTATTACCCTTGAAACTCTAATGAGAATCTCTGCTACAGGCTGGTTATTGTTTCAAGGCAAGGAAAAAAAGTGAGACTAGTGAAATTACTGGGTAAAACTTCTGATTTTGTGCTTATCAGGAAGTAGAGATTATTTGTAGGAAAATTGTGATAAGAATAAGTCTTTTCGTTTAACTTTAAAAATAAAAGGGATATTAACATACCTTTGACATATCTCCTAACTTGATACATGGGGAAAAGAAAGACCAAAGAGCCAGGAAGTGTTTCTACCAAACAAAATGACACACTAGCAGGCTTGCTTACATTTATTTAGAATTGAGGTCTCTAATTTATTATTCCTAATTTATTTCATTCCAATATTCTTTTTCTACTTAAATTTTATAATTCTTTTTTCATAAGAATACTTTAATATGTTTTCCACTTACTAAAATAATACGTGGTCATCTTGGAAAAATTTTAAATGTATAAAAAGTACAAATAAAATAAGCTTTATTTATAATCCTATTACCTATAGATAACTGCTCTTACAATTTTGTTGTTTTCAATGCTTACATTCTTTATTTTCATAGCTGAGATCATACTATACAGTTTGTAACATTTTTCACATATTGTTAATATTTCATCACTTCATTAAAAACTCTTCATAAGCATTATTTTTGATGTTACATAATATTTAATCATATGGAGATACTTAAATTTAGTGAACTATTCACCTTTACTAAATAGGTTGTTTCCACGTTTTTCCTATCACATATAACATTCCAAAGAATATTTTTGTTTATAAATGTTCCCCAAGGGTGATGATTATTTCCTCAAGACAGATTCGTAGAGGTAGATTTAGTAGGTGCACAGATATGAACACAATTGAGATTCCTAATATACACTACCCAATTACTTCCCAGAAAAACAGTATCAATTTATGCCACTTCCAGTTGGGTTTAAGAGGGCTCATCTCTTCACATCCTTACCATAGTTCTTTCATATGGGTTTGACCATCTTAAGAACAGTCAAGCGTTGCATAAAGCTGGTCTAACCACTGGCAGATAACATATCTGATGATGGTCTCGTAAGATTACCACTATCTTATTTTGTGTAAGTACACTTTGTGATGTTCACACAACAACGAAGTTACCTGACACATTTCTCAGAATGTGAATGATGATAGCCTCATCATTAAGTAATCCATGCTTGTATTACTCTTCCTTATTTTTCTAAAGTTTCAAGTTAATTGATTGTTGAATTACAGAGTTGGGGCTGGGGACACTCTGGACAGTCATCTGAGTGGAAGGAAGGAAGAAAATGATGGAAAAAGGAAGGAAGAAAAGGATAGAAGAAGGAAGGAAGGAAGGAAAGAAGAGAGGGAGGGAAGGAGGAAGGAAAGAAGGGAGGAAAGCCAGTTGGAGGAGGACTCAAAAGCCTCTGTTTATACAGAGCATCCCTTCCTCCCTTTCCCATGACAAAATGGCTTTGGGAAAAGAACAGTTTCTGCAGTTACACACATCTGTTCCATTCCAACCACCTGTATAATCTTGGGGAAGAGAGGAAAGCCTCACTGAGATTTATCTTCCTTATCTTGGAAATGGAAGATTGATACCTACCTTACTGGAAGGATTAAATACAACAGTGCCTAATACTTCCTTATTCCCCAATTTGTCATTCCTATGAAGCTTGACTCTCTACTATTGAGACTACTTCAAGTGCTAGATAAAACAGAGTAGGAAGGATTCTTCCACAGGTCATAGCATATTTACTCTCCTATCGTTCATCTGTTTGTTGAGCTGACATATTGGATGCTTGAATATTTTCAGCCTGCCTGAATTAAAATATAGGGCCTTCAGAGAACCAGCCTAGGTTTGGAGGCACCCAGGATATAGAAGTCAAAATGAGAAGGTTTAATTTCCCTATGGTTCAGCTGATTACATCAGACTGCTCTATCTAGGAACACAGAGGTGCCTGACAAAAAAATTAGCTGTTCATCATGTCTTCATCTACTTCTTAAAACTTTTCAAAAGCTCCACCTACACCTACTGAATTGCAATCTGTGTAGAATGAGGCTCAACTATCTGGTAGTTTTTTAAAGTGTTTTTTTTTTTTTAAAAGGAATCAGGGTGTGTTATGTAATGTACCAACTCTCCACAAGGAATATAAACATTATATACTACAAACATGTCCAAAAAAAAAAATTAAGGAGATCAAGGGATAGGAGTACAGGGGAAGGAGGAAAGGAAAAAAGGATGAAAAGGGAATTAAAATGTGTTATGTACATTCCTTCCCACAAGGAATGTAAACATTATGGACTACACATATGTACTAATAAACTAAAATAATAAAAACTAGTTTTTAAAAAAGCTCCTTATCTGATTCTGATTCACTGCCAAAGTTGAGATTTAATGGACAACTTGATTCATAGATTCTGGAATGTAGAAGCTAGAATTAGCCATCTAAACTTTTAATTAACCTTATATTAATTGTTTCACAGATTTTCAACTAAGTTCTAAAGAAGTTCAGTTACTTGCTAAACAGCACAGTTTACTAATAACAGAACGAAAACCTAGAATTGCAGCACATTGTCAGAAAGTCTTCCAGGAGATTAGTAGATAAGAGAGATAAACGTCTCGAATAAAACAAAAATTATTTTTGAAAGCAATTACTGCCATTTGGCAAGAAGACTTTATGGTTTTCCTTTCTGAGTCATCATATTTCATGTTGCAGGTATATACAGAATGAAGAAATAGGATCTTAGTTGTCACCTGAATAGAGGACCAAAAAATGCTTGCTTTGCTACTTGCTCTCCACCAGGAAGGAAGGGCCTGTGGCAGCAATGAGTCTTTGCTTCTTCTTCTGTAGGATATCAAATCCTCTTTGCTGTTTTGGTTTTCAAAACTGCTCGAGTGTGCAGTGACTGTCAAGGTTTAGAGGAGAAAAAAATATCCTCCATGGACAGTCACCCCCAAACTCTTATTTTTAAAATGTAGTAATGTAATTATTATCATTCCTACCAACTTTATAGAGTTCTCCACCTTAAAATATATATATATGTATATATATATGTATATATATGTGTGTGTATATATATATATATATATATATACACACACACACTTTAAATGTTGTGGATGAGGAATGGTGGATGTTGGAAATTGCTCAGGTATACAATAATAGAGGTCTGATGATGTCAGAAACTTCATGTGGGAAAATGACTTAACCAAACTAGGCTTCCGCCTTTTAATTTTGACTATAGACAGTTAGTTAATGAACTTTTAATAGAGTTATTTATGAAGGCTTAACTATGACACTGTTTTAACTTTAAGAGATTCAAGAAAATAGTAACTAAGCACAGGAAAATGCCTAATTTTTATTCATTTGGGGCCATGTTGGGGAGCACTGGGCCCTAAAATATTGCTTAAAGGTACACAGCTGACACGTTCTGAACATTTACAGTGATGCTAGAGACCCCTGGTATCTAGAGCTGCAGTGCATACCTTCTCTCAGTATTTTTCTTGGATTGGATTTGCAGCCAACTCTTTGTAATTGACCCTCTATTGGGACAAGTTAGGATATGAGAGAGAGTGACCAAGAAAAAAAATCACAACTGATATTTATCTTAAACCTTTATTTCCAGCTTCTCTGGCAGCAAGTCAACTTGCCATCATAAAGTAGAACTCTCAGTAAAAGGGGTTTCTAAAGAAAGGATGCCGAACTGAATGCAGAACCACATGAGAAAGAGTATAATAGAAAACAACAAGCATTTTCTTTAGGCCACACGTAACACCTAAGTCTCCTACAAGAGTGAGATCTGCCACCTGAGATTCCAAACTAGAAAGGAATATTGGTCCTTTGACTGTCCTAAACAGTCCAAGTATAAATGGGAAGAGGGATGGTGAGAATTTTTATCAGCAGTTCACAGAGACCTAAGCCCAGTCAAGCTAGACAAGCCCTCCCCCCACCCCACCCCCACTGCCTCCCAGATTTCTCCACAGAGCTGCTCTTTGGGTCTTCTTCCAAATATTCACTGGTTAGCCTATTTCTCCAAAGAAAGAAAAACTAACTAAGGTTTTGTGCACTAACTGACAGTCTGAAATTCTTTTTATTTTATTCTACTATGGCCGGTTTTGCAGAGAGAGAGAAAAAATAGCATTTCTATATGCGGAAATGAAATGCTTAGGCATTGTCCTCCCTCAAAAGTTTCACTACCTTGGCTACCATACAAACTACAAATTATTGACCTAATTTTGAGAATCTAAAATCAGCCATGTCCCAAGCTCTTTAATTTTATGGTTAGTAGACTTGGAGTTCTCATTCTTGTGCTGGAAAACAAATCAGTGCAAATCATTCTCTTAAACAGCTTACAGTTTTCCCTTCAAATGGACTCTTGTAAAAAGTTAAATATGTTTGAAACCTGTTTTATGTTAAGGTTCTAATAATGTAAATAGTCAGATGAAGCATTTGTAGTCATTAACACTGACAGCACGTCAGCCACCTAACTGCTTCACCTGGGTATGAGCTGATGCGTGCTGGTTTCTGTACGAAGCTGTTGATCACAGTGGGGGATCACCCCTCTACCATATTGCTGAATAACAATAAACAGACTGGAAAGACTGCTAACAGGGACCAGCTCATCTTGGTTTTGGCTCCTCAAGCTCCACCCAAGCTTTATATTCTACCAAATGGAAGCAGACAAGAAGTAACTCTGGCCTATGGCCCTCAAAATGTACAGGGGCCATCTACAATTGAAGAAGGGCCTGAAGATGCAAATCTTTGCTATCACTGACTTCAGAAAGCATTTTTTTCATTTCTTTATTTTATGAAAAAATAAAACAAATTTTCATAACGAAATTAAGAGGATAGCAATAATTATTATACCATGTGTTATCTTCGAATTCAAGACATAAACCAAACTCAGTTCATAAACCAAATGGATTTTTACAAAAAAGAAACAATTACAAAACTTTCTTTTTAACAAATTAAGATAAACTATTAGCATAAATGAAACAAATTAGCATATATATTGCAAAATTTTTCAACCATGTAGTATGTAATTTGGAAGTATTTGAACTTCTATTTCATATTTACTTTCTTTTTCTCTGTGTGTGTTTGTGTGTGTGTGTTGTGTTTCTCATATATGAGGAAACCATGAAATAGCTGAGCTTGTGTGTCTGAGTTGTTTCACTTAACATTATTTCTCATTTACCTATGAATGCATTAGGTTTATCTTACTTTCCAGCAGCATAGTACTCCATTGTGTATAAACTCCACATTTTCCTTATCCATTCATATGTTGATGGAAATACATGCTATTTCCAAAATCTCGGTATTGTAAATTGTGCTGCTATAAACTTAGGTATGCATGTATCCCTGTTATATGATGATTTTAACTCTTTGAGGAAGATACGTAAGTGGAGGATAGCAGGGTCAAATGGAATTTCTATTTTTAGATTTTTGAGGCATCTCTACACTGATTTCCACAGTGGTTGTCCGAGTTTATATTTTCACCAATAAGGTAGTAGAGTTCCTTTTTCCCCATATCCTCACCAGAATTTGTTATTATTAGATTTTTTAATGATAGCCATTTTTTTCTGGGGTAAGATGGTATCTCAGTGTAGTTTGATACGCATTTCTCTGGTGGGCCGCGATGATGAGCATTTTTTAAATTGGTCATTTGTACTTCTAAAAAGTTTCAGTTGCCCATTTTTTAATTGGGTCTTTTATTTTTGAGGGGAATCTTTTTTTTTTTTAAGTTCTTTATATATTCCTGATTTTAGTCCTCTGTCCATAGGATAGCTGGCAAATTTTTTCCCCATTCTGCAGGTTGTCTCTTCACTCTGTTGGTTGTTTCCTTTGCTGGGAAGACATTTTTTAATTTGATATGACCCCATTTGCTGATTCTCAGCATTATTTCTTGCACCATTGGGGTTCTGTTCAGAAAGTCCTTGCCTACATTTATGACTTCAAGAGTTGTACCTATTTGATCTTCCAGTAGATTGCTTCTGTTTTAATATTTAGATCTTTGAACCATTTTGATTTTAGATTTTGGTGGGGTATATGGGTCTAGACTCAGTCACCTACATGTGGATATCCAATTTTCTCAGAGCCATTTATTGAAGGGGTTATTTTTCCTCGAGTGTATGTTTTTGGTTCCTTTAGCAAACATCAAATAGTTGTGTGCCCCTGGGGTTGTTTCTGCTTCCTCTATCCTGGTCTACTGATCCACATGCCTGTTTCTGTACCTCCACCATGCAGTTTTAAACACTGTAGCTTTGTAATGTAACTTCATGTCTGGGATTGTGATGTCGCCTGCTTCGCTTTTGTTACCCAGGACTGCTTTTGCTATTCAGGGATCTTCTGATTCTATATGAATTTTAGGATTGTTTTCTCTAGCTCTGTGAGAAATAATGTCGGTATTTTGATTGGGATTGCATTAAATCTATATATCCATTTTTGAAGTATAACCATTTTGATTATGTTGTTTCTGCCTAGCCACGAATAGGGGTATTGTTCTGTTTTCTGATGTCCTACTCAACTTCCTCAAAATACATTTCTTAAGCCCCGTGTTTCTTGTGAGAAAGACCAGCTTTCAGTAATAATAGGAGTCAAGAATTATTGAGTGTATAATTGTATGAAGGTCATATACATATTACTTTACAAATTCCTCACGACAACCTGGGGAGGTAATATTATTATTTCCATTTTTATAGACAAAGAAATCAGGGCTTGAGAAAGTTAAGTACCTTGACCAAGATCACAGAGCTAGTAGCACAACCCAAATTTAAAACCCAGGCTACCTCCGAAGTCTACTCTCTTGACCACTATATAACACAAGCAAGTTAATGATCCCTTCAATGCTGTCATAGTTTGATGTGGGCTATTTACAGTACCTCCTCTGCAAATCTGATACACAGAGGAAGACACATACACATCCAGGACTGACAAAATCCACTAAATGCTTTACGGTTATTCTAGTAACATCAGTGTATTTGGGGCGGTTTACATGGAATTTATGTTTGTCTTCACGAAATCCATTTGAGATTGGTGACATGTCATACATCTAAAGAGGAGGCATAGCAGTTTGGTGTTCTATCCTTGACTTCTCCATTTCTCATTTAGCAAGCAACATCAAAATAACATTAACAATTTATTGTCTGTGTGTGTGTGATGCTTTGGGCTGGGCACTTTGCAACCTGCTGGGGATTATGAAATGGCATCAGAATTAGATCATCCTCACGAATTTAACTACCTGTGGTTGGAGCTATGTAACCTTCAAGTGAGTAAAACTACTATGCTGACAGGTCAGAGGAGTCATAGCACTATCTCACCCCTAGAATATTAAGGATAGCATTGTTCTTTGGACACTTATTCTGAGAAAGAAGCCTTTTTACATCTGGCTTAAGTCCTGAGTCAGCAACTGGATACATATACTCTAAGTATGCTAAGGAGAAACTATTAACCATGCAAACAAGCCCCAAATGGCTTTCCTGATTATTTGTTACCGTGCAGGTGGCTTGGAGACGAGGACTGGAATTCTAGAATGTTAGTTTTTGTAGTATGAGAAAATCATAACTTTTTTTTTCCAGGAACTTGTATTGCCATAGATTTAAGGCTGTAATTTGTTACAGGCAAGACATTTATAGGGGCTGCGTTATCGATGCTAGAATCATCAAGAAATTCTATCAGAAGACACAATGTTTAAGTATAGGTCTAATTACTGCAATCATTTCTTTTTTGTTTCCTTTGCACAGATCCACTTAATCCCATTTCTTAGTGTGGGCACAAGTTGACAGTTGCATGACAAGGAATGTTTCCCTTTATAAAAAACCCACTTCCTTTCTGTGTAGTTTTAGCCTAATTGAAATGTTTCCTATTAAGCTCAATCAAGGCAGCAATTATCTAATTACTCACTTATGCTTTTCCAGCCAAAAATTTGCCTAAGCTGGTATACTGGAATGAGAGAACATATTTATTATTGTTTTTACATTTTCCTGTTTGGCTTTAGACAATAATCATAAATATTTACTGCCAGTTCACTAGAAAATATCTAATTAATACTGCTATTTTCTATAAAATTGTATTACTGTGAGCTACAGCCCCTTGCCAAATGTGGCCCTGTCTATGAAATGTACTTTAAGACTTGTGGTTATGCTACATGAATGGTGCCATTGGAGAAGGGTAATAAGGAAAGAGGCTAGCAAAAACAAATCACAAACATATATTCAATCATCTCAAAGCCACAAGGTTTATGGCTTTAAAAATAAAAAGTGAATCACTTAGATTTAATTGAGAAAATAATTTTTACAGCATCACTTTAAAGAAACATGTATCCTGCACGTCTGGGTTTTCTCTTGATATAAATCCCTTAGGTCTCAAGATGATCACAACCAGTCAACAACACAGGTGGTCCACACTTTTTAGGTATAAATTAGAGACATATATCATTAAAATCAGAATTAATTTTAGAGTTAGTGACCCTACGAGGTCACTCCTGATTAATTCCATTTTGATTGAGGTTGTACCAAAGCACAACAGAAAAACTGAGTATAAGGGATTGATATTTTCATTCCAAGACAATACATTTTATCGTTGTTTTCATCATAAATGTTAACTAATGTGGGTCTAATAGGGCCCTTTGCCTGGAAAAGGATCCCCAGGAAGCATATACAGTTCAGGGTAAATTTATAAGGAGGGAAAGGAACACTTCCTCAATTTCCAAATGTGGCCACTTGACAATCCTTCACCGGTATTTACTATAAACCCTGAAAATAACTATACTCAGTGAGGATTGCAACAACAAAATAAGTCTACAAGAAGAACACATCATTTATTGGAAGGAGATGAGAGTTTCTGCATTGTGTTGGTAAGAAGACAACCATTTTTTCACCTACATATAATGAATGAGCTGTATATAATATTAGTAATCCCAGGAATAATGAGTTCTATGCAAAGAAGATGCTTTACTTTGTAACAACTGATTTGTCTCAGTAATGTCTGATTAATAATTAGTTAATAAAACCCAAGTGGCCAGGCTTTGTGGCTGGGGGAGACATCTTTCCCAAAGCCAGTTGCTATCTGCTTCACAGTTTGGAAGGAAGTATAGAAAAAAAGAAAATGCAGTATGTCTTGAAGGTGGCCCCAATAATTCAGCATTCTGTTTTGTTTCTTCTCTTCAAGTGAGGAAGTCAAGGGCAAAATATAGAGAAAAGGGCAGGAATCATTTTCTTCATAAGAATGTAGAGCATAAAATAATTGAACATTTTCCTTTCACTGCTCCTTATTCACAATTTGGAAGTTTGTGAAGTGTATTCCACAAAATAGCCAGAAAATGCATTTTGTTTGTTTACTGACAAGAACAAAAGAACAAGTCTCAGTGCTCTTGTCTACACTTGGACTTCTCCCTGCTGTTCTCTGTCTAGACAACTTTATGCACTCTAGTGATGGATAAAACCATTTTAGAATAGGCAGAGTGTGTGCCTGGGTTATTAGGTGAACTTACCACTGAATGGAAGTAAACACAGAGACGAGCAATATCCCCCATCTGTCTAGATCTGCCCTTATCTGACCCCGAGCAGACCCGGAAGCTAGTGAAAGTCAGGTCCATTGAAGCCAGCACCACCCTAGGTAGACAGGCCCATGAACCTCCTGCCTAGTCCCCAGCAATAAAGGAAAGGAAACAAGCCATTAAGCCAACATGGTCCTCGTTTTCAGCATTATTTAGCTCTTGAAATTTTCAAGTTGAGTTACCACTGCCTTTATTTCCCCCTCTAACTTTTCACCAGTTCTCATATTTCTATCCTTCCTCTACTGCAATAATTTAATAGAACTAATTATGTCTTTAAAAATAGTTAAATAAGCAAATGACTGAAGTTCTCTTTCCGTTTTCCCCAATGCTGGGTCAAATGGCTCCTTGAGTTTGTCTAAAATGATACTCTTCCAGGTCTGGGTTGAGTCTTCTTTGGGGATTACTTTTATGATGTCGCATTGTACTTACCAAAATATAAAGTTGAAGTGGTGTTGTTTTATCCAATTTAAAGTAATAACTAGCAAAACTTAGGATCATAGAAATTTAACGTTATAAAATTATTCCAAAATTTGTTAGTTATAAGTGTAGATTCTACATACATGTTTATCCTACATTTTCCATTTTTGATTTATTTTCCTATTCTGTGCAATTTTAATATCTGTCTGAATTGTTATTTTGCTTTTAATGCCTATATTGTTAATGATTTTCAAGTTTTTATGATAGTATCAGGCTTTGATAGACAAAACAGGAGAAAAGTAACTTTTACTTTAAAATGCAAATTAATTATTGGTATTTTTTATTTGACTATAGATCATAGTAGGCTGGCAGTGATAAATGAAATGATATGCTTTCTATTACTCTATTAAGATTTTACAAATCAACACAAAGAGAGCCTACTATAGAAAAGTCTAATGTTAAAAGATTTCCATTTGCCATTGCCCAAGTTAAATATGTAAAGTACACAAGTTAAGGCTTATAAAATCCTGACTACATATCAGAATTATCTGGAAGCTTTTTAAAAACACACAGACACCACCAGCCCCACAGGTTCTGATTTACTAAGTATGCACAGTGCCAGGGTATGAAGACTCTCCCCAGGTGATTCTAATAGAAATTCAAGGTTGAAAGACACTGCTTTAGAATGAAAATGGACGCTCACAAATACACACAAAAGAATTTTTACTTTTCTTTGTGTGTCTGACCATTACTTTGAGATGAAACAGAATGTTACCTCCACTCATTCAACATCAATATAATTTATACCCACTGTACAAGCTACAAAATGCTACCACTTTCATTACCTAACTGGTCTCGAAAACAAATACCCTCTTGCAGAAACAACAACACAAATAATGAGAAAGAAATTAGGGAAAAGAAAGTTCGTCCAAAGAGAAAAGTGGTGCGGTAAGCAGAATATTGGCCCCTCAATATGCACATCCTAATTTCCTACAACCTACATATAAAGAATATGTATCTTTGTATGATGAAAGTAATTCTGCAGGTGTGATTAAATTCAGGACCTTTGACTGGGGAGATTAACCCAAATTGTACAAATGGGCCAAATCTGATCACACGGCTCCTTAACACCAGAAAACATTTTGCAGGTGTGATCAGAGGCACCCATGACTACAGAAAGAGGCAGTGTCCCTGCCTTTAACCATTTACCAGCCCAATTACTTAGATACAGGATGACCAAACATTGCATATTTTTTGGTTAATTTTTATAAGATAATGTAACAGGAAATATAAAAATGACAATTTTATCAAATTTATTCAGTAATTTTTCTGTGTATGGTATATTTGAAAACATTTAATACACAATGCAACATCACAATCTGGACAGTAATATCTAGCTAGTCTCTGAATTCTTTTTGCATTATTGTCTGTCTTTGAACAACACACTTTACACTGTTGGCCTTTCCTTTTTTTCTGTGGGTGCTATAATTTCAATAAAATATCTACCCACTAAATGTAATGGTGAACACATGGATTATGGACGTCCTGGTTGGTGTTTTACCATCCTGTATCTTTCAATTTGGTCTATTAGACCTAATCTAAATTGTTAATGATTTTTTGAACCCTCTTGTTTTGAATAAATAACAAATGAGTTCCATATTGTTTAGTCTAGAAGGTGCATAAATAATGTAAAATAATATTTTTTCCTTGCTTTTTTATTACAGGATAGCTTGTTAGATGTTGGTCAACTCTGTCAATACCACTCATAATTATAATCATTGACAACTGTTAGAATATTTTTAGGTTCTTCTTTCTAGTTCTATTATTTCTGTATTATGAATAGTCGACAATAAGGAGGCATCTTTTTTGTCTTTCCATTTCATAACACAGTCTTTTCCTCTCTGCTATCCTAACATCTCCCCCTTTTCCAGCTTTTTCTTTTGCAGATCTTTTGGCACTTACTTCCTATTCAATCTCAGCATCCCAAACGTGTCTGTTTTGTATTGTAAAAGAATATCATTAGTTCTGGAGAAGTATAAAAATTGTATCTAATGTAGATATGATAAGAGGTTTTTATAGATTGTAGCACAAAATTACAGGTTATTTTTCACAAATAAACACAAATTAGTAAAAGAAAATAACCAGAACTTATTAGATTTCACCAAACATCAAAGGTGAATACAATGTTTTAAATTATAAAAATGAAAAAAATAGTCCATATAAAACAAACAGACATACGAATGCATCTCATGCAAACAAGAATCAACTGGTTGAAATGACACCTGCCCGAACAGTGCTCTGAATAGTTAGTATATAAACAAAAGCACTGTCCTGCCCGAGTGACTCCGGAGTTAAACTGTTAAGTGGTTAAGGATGAAAAAGGAGGCCAGGAGCTCAGAATTCAGGGGGCCTCCAGAAGCTAGAAAAAAAGAATAAACATATTCTTCCCTAAAGCAACCAGAAAGTGAGGCAGCAACACTGCTGTCCCTGGTGTTTGTTTTTTTGTTTTTGTAGTACTGAGGATTTTGCACTGAGCTACATTCCTAGGCCTTTTAAAATTTATTTTTCATTTTATTTTTACTATTTTTGTGGGGAGGGGGCACAAGGTCTTGCTAAAACATTAGTTGTCGAATTAGTTGTCGAGCCCCATTAGTGGGCTCCAATTTGTGCTCATCCCGACTCCATCTTCAGAGGGAAAAAGAGAGAAGAAAGGGGAGGGGGAAAAATGAGAAGGGAGGGTGGAGAGGTGTCTGCCACCACACTCAGTTCCCAGCTGACACCTTGAATTTGGCCTAGTGAGAGATTCTGACCTATAGAACAGCAAGATTCATATTTGTGTGCTATACACCAGTAAGCGTGTAGCAATTTGGTGCAGCAGTGATGAGAAAGTAGAACAGATACTGACATGAATTTTGGATCTCCAAGGTCATCAGACAGAAGTCAAAGTACAGGGGACCTTGTACAGAATCATGAGATTGCACCTTGAAGAACTCTCAGCTACAGTAAAGAGAGCTAGAACCCCAATGCTTCTCTGAAACCCATCTGTGCAGAGATGATGTCCCCCTGACCATGGGCTGCTCCCGGCCGAGGAATGGGTGGGTAGATTCTGAGGCAGACAGGTTCCTGGGAGACAACAAGCTCCTCTGACTGCACTTCGAACTTGAGGACTCTGTAATGGCCTTGTGAATGCAGACTGTCCTGCAGTCAAAGATGTTTCCACCCAAACTTTCTCCCTTCTTCCCTTCACTCCAGGATCAGCTATATAATTTGAGTACAAAATAAAAATATGGAGACTCTGGTTTGAAAATTCTTAAGAATTTCAAGACAGTAATAGCAACATGTCTCAGGCCAAGTCATTATAACAAAAATATCACATATTTGAGGGCTTAAACAACATGTATTTTGAACAGTTCTGAAGGCTAGGAAGTCCAAGGTCAGGGAGCTAGTAAATCAAATGCCTAGTGAAGACTCGTTTCTTAGTTTCCCAACCACTATCTTCTCATTGCATGGTCATATGGCAGAGAGCAAAAGCAAGCTCTCCTATCTCTTCTATAAGAACACTAAACCAATTTGTGAGACTTATACACTCATGACTTAAAATTACCTCTAAAGGCCCTGCCTCTTAATACCTCATTGGGTGATCAAATTCTGTATGAGTTTGAGGACTACACAAACAGTCCACAACACAGAGAATTAAACTAACAGTTCTGACCACCAGGCCTTGCGTATCTGCACAGGTGGCTCACTTATGAATTTGGCCTATGTTTCGTCAAGTAAAATCTTACACAGCTAATGCCAATTTGGTGTCTGTTTGGAATACCCTAAGAGGATATCGTATTGTTTTTCTCCTAAAATTAGCACTTTTGGGCATCAAAAATCACACCAAGTTTTTCTCTGCCTTTGCAAGCCTTTGTTGATAGTTTTAAAGTTACCTTTATTGACTCAAGTTAGTTTTCTGCTCAGTTTTGGAGTTTTCCATTTCTGCAATAAATAATATATACTACGTTTGGGAAGCATTATGGGTTTTGATCCAGGTTCACTGGGAAAAAAATATGTAGTGAGAATTAGAATTGTAAATACAACATTTTACCCAAAATAAACACCACAGCAAAAATCAGGCAGAAAATTCGTAGACACATTTCAAATTCGAAGAAAAGTAGTGGAAAACAATTTAAGTGCTACTTAAGGGAAAGGCCTAAAACATCCTTTTGCTGCCCAGTTTATGGCTCCAAGTTCAACTGTTTTGGAGGGAAGGTGTTTTCTGAATACAGTAGTCAGTAGTTTTAAATACTAGGGCAGATCTCTGTGGCCTTTAGCAACCTCTCTAGGCCTCACCATACTCAGCGCTTTAGACCTCATGTACTCTCTGAGATTTATCCCTTTCAGAAATAAAATATTTTGAACTCTTTAAAACGTATGATTTAGTCAGGCCTTTGAGTTTTTATAACATTATCATATATTCTTTCTCACTATGTATTCTACTTTGAAAGTACATAGCTTTTTAGGCTTTTCCAAAGCAACTTATTTGCTTACTATTCTTGTCATTAGGATTTTAGGCACTATCAGAAAGATGAATAAACTGAAGTAAAAAATATAGTTTCTAGAATGTTCAAATGCAGTCCAGGTCCCCATAATTTGTTAGTAACAAGATCTGGACCAAAATATGAGTTTCTGACCTTATTTCCTTACCTGTACAATGCTGTTCAGATTGGTTTCCATTGCTATAATAAAATACCTCACACTGGCTATGTTATAAAGAAAAGAGGCTTATTTAACCCACAGATTTGGTCTAAGAGCATGGCACCAACATTTGCTCAATTTTAGAGAGGGCACCCTTGGCTGCCATGAAATGGTGGATGCCATGATGGTGGGAATATGTATGAGTGGAGGAGATCACATGGCAAAACAGGAAGGCAGACAGTGAAGAAAGCCCAGTCTTGCTCTCTTATACTAACTCTCTCACTTACTGAGGTCTGACAGGAAATGTCAGTCCCTTCCAAGGGCAGTGTTCCCAGTAACCCAGCTGACCTTGCATTGGTTCCATCACCTTCCAACACCACCAAACTGAGAACCAAGCTTCCAACATATGAATTCTCAAGATATTCACTCACCCCATATCAGAACCACAACACTGCCACTCAGAATTTGTCATCCTAAAGAGCCAAGTTATAATCCGCAAAGTGAAACAGATTAACATTTGTCTGTTTAATATATTCCCTTTCGTGGTACCCATGTCTGAACAAAACACTGGATTCTCACAGCTGTCCCAGACAGGACTAATAGTTAGGCTTCTTGAAACTGATGTTACTTAAATATTTGCCTAACATTGATAAAAACTGAGAACTGTGGGAGAGGTGAACCAACAGATCCCCACCTTCTGGACCAAAATGCTAAAGGTAACAGAACCACTGTTCTCAGCAGCCCTATGACAATCATCTGTCACTACTGTTGCACAGTTTTTATGGTCTTACCATAAATAATTCATCCATAAAGGTAACATTTTGAGTAAAGTATTGGCATTTTAACCCAGCACCATTGCTTTTACTTCAGCTTTTATATTATATTATACCATTTCCTCTAAATCCATCTCCTTTTTTTAATTTCAAGAAACAAGTATGGATAAAATAATGCCATCTACATCATAAGCCAAGCATATTATAAATGTTTGTTCCCAGGTTTACTCTTTATTCAAATAATCTGGCACCACACAGGTTTCAATATGGGGAGAACTCATATGTCTTTTTGAGTGCAAAACTCTCAGGTCAAAGGCAAACCAGAACCATACATACAGTCATAATAAAAGACTTGTATTTACTGAGTGGAAGACTACAGAAAGAACAGGTCTTAATATATCTGTTTTGAAAGTCTACTTTATTTGCTGACTTTCTAGCAATGCTAATAGCGACACAGAACATTTAATTTTATGTCAGGCGTATGCCAGCCACCGGAATTATACAAACTCCTTTCTCTTAACCAGGAACTATGATGCTTTGTGGGCTGATGATCCTGTCCAAAATTTGCTGAGTTTATCAGAAAACTATATAAAGACTCTGCTTATTTAGAAAAGTCCTCAGGGAAGCAGCACATGATGCAGAGTTAAAACATTCAGATCTTGCAACAGTCAACTGGGGCAGTACAAGCACTGCTCTGGGTAAGCCACCAGGCACATGACAGGAACTTTTGTCGCTAACCAGCACATAGCTTCAAAGAGATGGCTGAAGTAGCGTCTGAGGTAGAATTTTAGCTGAGGTGACTTGGGTTAAGTCACTTAACCACGCTAAGCTTCTGCTTTCTCACATGTAAAATGAGGATTACATCTGTTTTGCAGGGCTGTTATAAAAGATGAGGTATAACACATGTAATGCATCTTGCCACAATGTTTAGTGAATAGAAAAAAAAAGTGGGAGAAGGAAGGAGAGTAGTTTCAGAGATTAGTCAGCTAAATAGTCAGCATTTTCTTAAATCTCCTGGGAGAAGTGGCCAGACCATGGACTCTACCTCCTGAGTGAGTCTTCAAATAGTGATTCTTCATGTACAGAGTAAAAGAAATGAAGCAAAAAAAAAAAAAAGAAAGATTCGAAGTGAGGAGAAATTAATTCAAAGGAAAAGAGAAGGGAGTCTGTGAGCTTTACCTACTTTTATTAGTCAGTGTTTGATGACACTAAGAGAAAAGAAAGAAATGAGAGGAAAGAGAAACAGCCCAAACTCAGTAAGAAGGCAAGTAGTGCCCTGAACCACAGGACAATTTGTTCTCAGGAGTAGAACCAAAGCAAAGTCAGTGAAGGGTTACGTTGTGGGAATCCTGATGATAAACACACTTAGGATGAAAGAAGGAGCCCCCCTCCCCAGTACTGTGGTATAAAAATTGAAAACAGGATGATGTAGTTCTTAGAACCAGAGTAATTTAGGGTGCAGCTCAGTATTAACTGAACCCCTTCTTAGTGCCAGGCACTGAAGACCATCTGTGTCCTCGCACAGTGACTCTCTGGAGGGGACACACTTTCTCAGAGGGTGAGGAGGGACAGAGGAGAGAAACCAGGACTGAGGGCAATTTCCTGTAGGAAGAGAAGCTTTACGGTTGGCTGTGGATAAGAAGTACAAATTAGGCAGTTGGTGAGGGAAACTGAGTGTGGCAATAAAATTACTATGTTGGTTAAGAATAAATATTACTTTGGAATATGCATGAGATGGAAAGCAAACGCTTGACTGAAGAGATGCAAAGGGTAAGATTTAGAACTATCTTATTTAAACTATTGTGAAGTGCTTCCATCCATGTTTCGTAGAGATACTGAGTGTAGCCTAAAAGCCACCTTAGGAGAGCCTGTTATCCCTGTCATTTTACAAATGAGGAATCCAGGGAACACAGAGGTTAGCATTTTGCCCAAGGTTCTAGAAGCAAATGCAACTTCAATATCAGAATTTATTTCTCTGGATTTCTTGCCACAATGATGTCTGCCCAACAAACATATTCCCAAAATGTGATCCCTGGAAAACTAGTTCTGCAGAATGTTATTAGCTTCCTATTTTGATAAGGTTAGTCTTGGGTTTGCTGAGTAAACAGAATTAAACAAATTTCTTACTATAAGATGTCTTAGAGCCTTAAAATAATCATAAATATTGTGAAATGGGGGGTGTAAACTGTGTTTTTTTCCCTTAAACTTATATGAACCCAGAATTCTTTTTTGTGATGGTTCTCTCTGACTTAGAGTAACATAGAATATATTAGAAAATGCTGTGCCAATTATGTACTGAGTTAAGCAAGAAATTAGAAACATTCAGAGTATAGTCAGAGAAATGCAAACATGAGGTAGAAGAATTATTACAAGATGAATCTTCAATAAATAATTTGCTTGGAATAAATTGCCATTAAGCAGAAAGGGCTTGGTGCGATACTCCAAAAAACATGTAGGTAACCTTAAGTCTGTATAATCATACTTCATTATGGAGAATTCGGATATAAATCATGTCTAGAGATAGCACTGAGTGTGAAATCTGACAATGAAAAGCCTGTCCACATATGATTAAAAAAACCGTTATCTGATATATGCAAAGAACATTTACAGCTCAACAATAAAATGAACAAGCTCATTTTAAAATGGTCTGAAGACTTGAAAAGATGCTTCACCAAAGAACATATTCAGATGGCAAATAATCACATGAAAAGAAGCTCCATATCATATGTCATTGGGAAATGCAGATTAAAACAAGAATAAGAATCTACCACACAGTTGTTAGAATGGCCAAAATCCAGAACTCTGACAATTCCAAATGCTGACAAGAAAGTGGGGCAATAGGAATTCTTATTCATGGTTGACGGGAATGAAAAATGGCATAGCCACTTTAGAAAACAACTTAGTAGTTTCTTACAAAAATAAAATACTCTTACCATATGGTCCAGCAAACCTATCTCTTTGATATTTACCCACAGGACTTATAAATATAAATGAGCTGAAAACACAAGAATCTGCCCAGGAGATTCATAGCAGCTTTATTCATAATTGCCAAAACTCAGGACTAGCTGACATATCCTTCAGTAGGTGAATGGATAAACTGTAGTGTATCTATATAATGGAATATTATTTAGTGTTAAAAGAAATGAGCTGTCAAGCCATGGAAAGAAACACATGGAAAGAACCCTAAATCTGTATTATTAAGTGAAAGAAGCCAATACGAAAAGGCTACGTAAGCAGCCCAATTATATAACATTCCAGAAAAGGCAAACTATGGAGATAGTTAAAAAAAAATGTCATTGCCAAGGATTGGGGTTCGGGGGAAGAGTGACTAAGCAGAGCACAGAGCATTTTTAAGGGAGTGAAAATCTGTGTATGATATTAATAAGGATGAATACATGACACGTTACATTTTTCCAAAGCCATTGGGTGTACAATACCGACAGTGAACCCTAATGTAAACTAGGGATTTGGGGTGAGTATGATGTGTCAGCACAGGTTCATCAGTGGCAAACAATGTACTACTGTAGTGAAGGGTGGTGATATTGGGGGGGATTATGCATGTGTTGGGTACAGGGGAAGGATAACCTCTCCACCTTGCTCTCAATTTTACTATGAATTTAAACGGCTCTAAAAAAAGTAAAGTATTTTTTTTTAAAAAGTCTATTTGTTGAACCAGAGCTGTAGAGAAATCATGAACACTGGAAAGGAAGAAAGGAAATCAGAGACAATGAAAAGGTTGTATTTCAAAGTTTTTAGGAGCAGATTGAGAGCTCACAAAAGGAGTGAGCCAGAGATAGCAAATTCATATGCATTATTTATAATATTTATGTATTGCTTATTATCTATTAACTGTCTTTCGCTTGGAGGAAAACTTTGTATGCATCCCAATTCTTCCTATCTCTTCTATTATTCCCCTAGCCTAAGCCTCTGATCTGACCTTTTTCAATAGCTCTAGCTGTTGACTGTTTCCTCTCACACCTGCCTACTCTCTCTTCTCCAGTAGACAGAATTATTCTTTGCAATTATATATTAGGTTCCATTGCTTCTGTGCTCAAAACTGTCCAGTGGCTTTCCAATGGACTCAGAATTAAGCCTCAATCCACCTTTCATACACTTTGACCAGGTTCAATGCCCTCCTTACCGTCCTGTGTCCTTTATTACACCCAGCATCCTCCACATGGAAGGGCCTTGCACTTACTGCTTCTCCACTGCACACCTCCCCTTCAGAGAGCGCTCCATCCCTTCTCTCTTTTCAGTCTGTTAGATGCCACCCTATCCTACAGACCTCTGGTTACTCTGAGCACAAATTACTCTATCCTTTTATCTTGCTTTATTCTTTATAGCATTTGCCACTCTTGGATTTTATGCAGCTATTAATCTATTATATGTCTCTACCTCCCACTAGAATGCAAATTCCATGCAATTAGGGACATTTTGCTAATTTCCATAGCTTCAACACACAGAATCACAGCAGAACATTGTAGCCCCTGATAAATATGTGCTGAATGAACAAATTACTAGTACTTATCAAGTGCTTCTTAAATGCCAAGACTTTTAAATGTATTATTTCATGTGATCTGTAAGAAGCAGTATTATCAACCCACTTTGTAGATGAAGAAATTGATGCCTGGGGAATTTAAGTCACTTGCTCAACAGCACACATCAAGAGCAGGACTTAGACCCAAGTGGCCACTCTAGCCCTGAACCACTACACCCTACAGTCCACTGTACAGCCATGGTGGACACTTAGCCATCATTTAATATTTTTATTTTTCATGATAGTTCCCAGAAATGTATTTTCTTTCTTCCTTCTGGTTTCTTTCCTTCTCTCTTTTCTTCCTTTCATTTCCTTCACTCATTTCACTTCATTCATGCCTGCCTTCGTCTGTGTGCATTTGTGATGGAAACTGGAAACAGGCATTTGTCCATCACAATGAGTTGCCCTGGCCAGAGGAAAGGTAGACATATAAACAAAGAATTTGAAGGTATGTATTGATTTTCTTTTCTGGAAAACGGAAATCATTTCACTCACATATTTTCCACTATCCATTAAATTGCAAGAAATTTTAGTCCAAGTCATTGCCTAAATATTGTAATCATCTTATGTCAATTGCTTCAAAACATGTAACTGCCCCCCCAAAAGATGTATTTTTTCTCTGCAAGTTCTTTGTAGTTCTTTGGAGATGGAATGTGGCATAAAGAGTAAATGGCATAAAATATTATGTGTTTCACTGTTCATTAAGCAAATGCCAATTAGCATTTATCACATTCAAGACACAGCACAGCAACTGGGGGAATTAAAATGAGTATGACATGGTACCTACTTCTTAATGACCTCACAGTCAGATAGAGTGACACAGACAGAAGTAACTGCAATGCATGAAACGAAGCAAAATAACACCGCGAGGAAAGTAGAGGTATGGTCTTTTCTCATGCAAAAAAAAAAAAAAAAAGAAAGAAAGAAAGAAAAAGAAAAATCAACTGTGGTTGGGGTGATGGCAGCTTAAATGCAAAGAACCAAGCTCCAAAGTCTTTATGCTCAGCCATGTCTCTCCAGGATGCTCTGTGAGGTTGGTGTGGATTAAGTATTGGTGTTGTCTGCTCTAAGCACAAGTTTCATGACCATGTGTGATTGGTAAAAACTCATCAAATTGTACACTTAAGATATGCACTTTTAATATACTCTTTAATAAAGTATCTCCTTCTGTAATATTACAAATCCCCTTCACTGCCTAAAGCCTAGGATATATATTTCTTTGCTTTATACATCACTGCACCAAAGCCAATTTAACAGAACTTATTTGATTTAAGCTTTAATAATCTTTCCTCCTGCAAACATGATGCCAGTAGAGAGCACTGCTGCAAATTACTCTGAGAATCAATGTTTTCTTTGACTGTGATTAGCTCATCGGTGCTGCATGTTCTGTGGAGCATTAAGACAAAATCTTCAAAATGGCAAAATAGTGAAAGAGGCATTGGAAAGTAAAGCAAGAATTAAATAAATAGTTTTTATTTTCCTAAAACAACCTGCAGCCACCCACTAAATTCCATTTCAAAATAGAATTTCAGTGCTTGGAAAAAACTAACAACTGACAACCATTATTTATAAAAGTGTCTATAACGGGTATTAAAGATGTCAAGTATGTTTTATCTGCTAACCAAAACCTGTCTCAGACAGAAATAAAAATGGCTGCAGAGTCAAAACATGCCTTTCATGTTAGTGTTGCATTTGAGAGCACCTGGGCCAAGGTTATATGTTAAGTCAGTGAAAATACGTAATTCATGGGCTAACTGCAAACGCCACCAGACAGGAAGATGGATGGACTGAACACTTACTGTGCCACCAAACAGCTAATGATCAGGTAAACACCTCTGAGGAAAACAAAATCCAGAATTGTTCCAGTTATTCTCTGACCACCTCCTACATCTGGTATGAGCAGCCATTAGGTGGCTGGAGTCTCCTCCCGGATAGGGGCCAGCTGCAGCACCTGTGGGAGGTTGCATCCTCCCTCCCACCCTTTCAAGCCCAGCATACTCAGGAGCATCTGTTCCGGAGAAACTAGTACTGGGCAGAGCCAGGACTCAAATCAGGTTTGCTAACTCCAAGGCAGAATCTCAAAACCACTATGCTATACCACTCCTAGTTTTAAAACACCTTTTCTGCCCTCTAACTAGAAAGAGGAATAAGAAAAGGAAAAAGGGCAGATAATTCATTATGATCTCTAATATCCCTTCACATTGCTGCTCTGAGTCTTGACCAGCCATTCAATGGGAGGCAGAGTTCTGGGTGAACTGTACTTCCCTGAAATCACCAAATCCCCTAAGAATACCGTTCTCTAGAGTGCTACCTTCCAAACTATTCCATCTAAGTGGATAGCCATCCTTCCTCCACCTGTACCACAAGTGTTGCCCAAAGATGTGTGCATGTTGCCAAACATGTGTGCAAATTTGGTATGAATAATGGAGAGAAAACTCAACGTAGAGTTACACCATCTGGTTCAAATTATACCAGTGTGCACACGGACACATAACATACACAGATGAACATGATAGGAAGAATTCTGGATATAGCAAAAGTCAGAGAAGACAGTCTTTAGGGTTTACCCATTTTGTTATCACCCACAGGAAGCTCAGGCAACTCTTCAAATTTAACCTCTTGTTTTGAGTTCTTAATTCCATCCATAGCCAATGTGATATCTTATTTGATTTCCCTTATTCACTCTCTAAGAACTACGGCAATATTTGTATATTACACTTTATTAAATAGCCATAATTTGATAGTGTAACGGTACACAATAGTTTAAAAAAGAGATTTGTTATAAACTATGAAACATAACACAGCATCTGTTGAGAATTGAGTTCACTTACCCAGTTATTGTACATTTTAGTTTTAAAACACTGCCCTTATGGATTACATTTACTTTATGTATATTTTACAACTTACTTTCCCTTATGAATCAATATATGGCATACCTTTCATGTGTAAACACAGACATACATGCACAATGTAATTCCAAGTTAAGATTTTTCAAAGCTGTACATACAAAATCAGTGCATGTGGAATTAAAGGACATTACACACCAAATGAAAAGAACTACAGCACGAAACACTATCAGCATATACCTTGTCTGTGAGTGTAAAACAAAGGACATGGCTATTGTATCTCCAGAATGTCTTTTACCTTTTCTTCCTCCTTCAAAAATAAACTTTATGATCTGCTTGTTGGGTAAATAACAATACAGTTTTCTAAAAAATAATTTTCTATGTAATGGTAAATTTGTGTATTCTTGGCTCCAGCCCACCAACTATTACAAAGCTTTTAATAAGAAATAAACATAATTATCTGAAATAAAATATAAATTGCTCAAACAAGCATGATTATGTTTAAATGTGAATACATAATTGCTCAAACAAGCATGATTATGTTTAAATGTGAATACATAAATATATTGCCACATTACTGAGGTGTAGGCTTTGCCATTATTATTTCAATGGTAAAGAGAGGTCATTTGTCCCCTCATCTAAACTTTTTATATTATTTTCAAATATTCAGTAAAAATGTCATATATTAGTGTCAGCACTTCATTTTGAAGTACAATAGGCCTATTTTTATTTCTTTATCTCATATAATGCCTCAATCTTAAAATGCTACATATGCATATATCAACATATATCCTCATATATCTAATAAGTAATTCAATAAAATAAAGTCCCTGTGAAGACATTTGCCAAAATGGTGCAAAGCCAGGACTTATAAGAAGGGATCTTCTAGTACAGCCATTCAAGTATTTTCTGTACTGGGAGAAAAAAAATTAAAGCCTGTAGAATTTCATTTTTCCTGGGTTTATATCAATAGTTAATTTTCTAAAATGCTGTTCCAGAAACTCAAACTCCTTAATTTCCTTAATTCCTATTTTTTCCAGAATTTTTATGTTTCTAAAATTCGGATTATTTTACAAAGAATACATACATTTTATGGTAGTTCCTCTCTTTAAAAAAAAAGTCGTATTAAATTGATGTCAGATGTAACAAGTGATAGAAATTTAGAACCAGAGACATATAGTGAATATCATATTATTCATCAAGGGAAACTCTAAGTTAAATACTTTTTAAGTTGTCATTTCTTCTGGTTATACCAGTTAAAATTACTATTCACCTTGCCTAAATCACTTTCCAAACTCCCAAAGTATAATCTTGGCCCCAATCCATTTTTAAACATATGGTTTTCTACAATGGCAATGAATGTCAGTTCATTTTATCACTTTCCAATGTGAAGACTTCAGAGTGATTTCAAGATTAGAAGGAAAGAAAATGGAGACAAAGAAAAAGACAGTGAAAAATAACGAGGTTGGCTGCCAAATCGACAATCTGAATTAACTATTGTAAAGGGGCTCTCTTATGAGACAGCAGACTGTTATTCCACGAACTGGCCCTGCATTGAGTTAGCCAGACTATGTGTTGCATTTTCAGAAACTAATCATGCAAAAGCCTAAAGCTAACAGTTACATCTGGAGGCC
Source organism: Hystrix cristata (assembly GCA_004026905.1). NCBI lineage: Eukaryota > Metazoa > Chordata > Mammalia > Rodentia > Hystricidae > Hystrix > Hystrix cristata. The sequence continues at coordinate 45,548 of PVJO010015072.1, forward strand.
TGGGACTTGTTTTGGCATTAAAAAGTCAGAACTTCCAGATTACTCAGCATTAACTACACCGAGAAATCTTCTTCTCTAGGTGAGGTGGTGTGTGTGGGGGGAAGGGAGGTTGTTGTCCAACTATCTTGATTTTACTGACACACTTTCAGGGAAGAGATTATCCATAGTTCATTTGTTTTTATATTCATCCATCTTTTCAACAAAATCATGGTAAACGTATTTAAAAATAGGCCAAATTCCATTTAAAACTTTCACAGTCTCAAGGATTCTGATCAAAGAAATTTCAGCAAACAACCATTGGAAATGGAAAGACAGTCTTAGGCCAAGATAGTAATACATGTTATAGAAGGATATGTGTAGAGATAAAATATCGAGGGGTGGGGGGTGTCCTGCAGGTAAAGACAAGAGTACAGCAGAGAGAACATAATCCCCTCTCTTAATTCTCCCCTTCCCTACCCCAGAGCCTGATCATTTACTGCAGCAGCAGACTTCATGTATTTCCTTAGAGCTAAGGAATGCAAACTTAGTTTGGTTTTGTGAGAAAAATCTGAATTTAGGAAGATCAAAAGAGAAAAAAGAAAAGAAGGTTGTTTCCCTATGTCCCTAGAAGTTGTCCTGTCATCACGGTGATATCTTTAAATAGATGTGGTGTCTAAATAAAATGAAAAATCCTTTGATTCATCTCTTGCCCTCCAAGCAAAATTTTTTTCACTAAAAGTAACAGCCTCATCATAGAATGCTCAACAACTGCTCTCTATGGATTGCTATCTTGACTTCAGCTAGTGGCTCGACTAGTTCATGTGTTAATGTTCACATTACAGACAGAATAGGCAACCTCAACCTACAAATCCACATCACAGATAAGAGCAAAGACAGGGCTCGGGAAATATGTCATAGCTTTAGTATGGAAAAGTGCCTCTGGAGCTCAAATAATTGTCTAGTCTAGGTGGCATAAGCATTGGAAATTTGGTACGAATAATGGACAGAAACTCAACGTAGAGTTACACCATCTGGTTCAAATTATACTCTGCAATTCATTACCTGCGACCTGAACCTACAGCTTCTGTTAGCCTCAATTTCCTTACCTGAAAATTGGGAAAACATAAGTCCATTCATGGTGGGATTGCTGGAAGCAATCCTTGATACTTTGTGTGTGACTATACAGGTCCTCGGCTTTCAAATCACAGTTACATCCAGAATCACATTCTTAAGATCATCATCCTCAACAATATCTCTAGCACTATTTTAGGTTACATTTTTACGGTGTCTATGTGCTAGACACTGTTCCAAGTACTTGATAGGAAGCTTTGTTACCAAAATGATAAATACACCCAAATCAATAAGCTATTTAATTTTTTGCTAAAATTTTCTAAGTCATAAGTAATTTTTTATGTTGTCTAGAGCTTTTCAGGAACACATGTACAGATTAGTTCTTATTTTTTCATGACACATACAGTAAACACCCAAAATATGGTGAATTAAATGAAAAAAAACCCACCATTTTCACAACCTTTTGAATTTTCACATTGTATCATACTCACCACTTAGCCCTTACCTTTCTTTTCTACATTATTTTGCAGAAATAAACTAAATGTTTGTCTCTTCAAGTGAATTACAACATAGCAGTGACTAAATTGGAAATATCAAGTTGCTTTGAGATGTTCTTGATTTGCTCACATCTACTGCAAGCGACCCAAATTCATCCTTCACAAAAATGACAGACTTGTGCTTGTCAAGATATTGGCACTATGTATGAAGAGTGAACCCAAGAATATGAAATCTAAAAGTCTGTTATTGTGTATGATCACCAAAGTTAGAAGGTAATACTATAGTGAGAACAGTAATATTTAAAATAAAGTTTAAATGGCTATACTTCCTAAACTACTATACAGATTTAATGCAATTCCAATCAAGATACCACTAACATACTTCAAAGAATTAGAGAAGACAATCATGAATTTCATCTGGAACCACAAGAGACCAAGAATAGCAAAAACGATCCTAAGCAACAGGGGAAAAGCTGGGGGCATCACAGTCCCAGACATAAAACTATACTATAG
>PVJO010015073.1:0-46210 GCA_004026905.1 Hystrix cristata
AAAAAAAAAAAATTTCACATGCATCCTTTGCCAGAAAAGACCTACCTTTTAGTACAGAATGTAGAATATACAGCAATAATTTTAATTAGCATACTTTAATTTGAATAACGGCTTACAGTGATCTTCATTGTTACTGGGGACTCGAGTAGAAAAGGTATCATCTTTATTTTGAAAACGAAGCTCAGAGTTGAAGACTCAGCCAACACCAAATCACTACTACAGCAAGAGAGGGGCTCAGAGTTCAAATCCACATCAGTTTGTTCTAAAAACAGTTTTTCTTCTGTATCATACATTGGTCATAATAAAAACTAGCTATTTTAAATACCATTCAAAAAGTAAACTCAGAAAGGCCTCCCCTTCCCCGACCCTAATAAGATATGAGATAATCCAAAAATATCCCGAGGAATGTACTCTTTCTTCTCAGGCTCCAAATACAACTGTTCCAGGAGTAAATGACACATATATAAGCACATGTGAGGAAGGCAAACATTTTACAACTAACACTCTCTTGCAGTGATACTTCAGCCAGAGAAATAAGCTTCGTGCATCTGATTACGACACAAACTTCCCGGAAGTCTCCCCTTGGAGGACACGGCCTAAAGACACCAACCGCAGTTTTGTCAAAGTGGTTACAGAATGTTTTCGGTTCACAGAATATATCAGCAAATCCCTGGCCACTTAATATCCTGCTCACATGAATGGGAAAGCTGGCGCCATTCATGTGCTTTTCCTCTTTCTAGTTCAGATCACGAGTGGTCATTAAGTCATTCTAGCAAGGCAATAAAGGTATCAAACTAATAACACAATATTGCAATAAAGTAGTTCAGAAAACATCTTTAGGGACCACATGGCAGAAATACTACTCCGAATCTACTAGTTGCCCATTGATAATGAACACAGGGAAAAAAAGGAACAAATTACCAGTTTATTCTCCACCTAAGGATTTTTACAACATTGCTGTTTAAAAGTAACTCGTCCCATTTCCCCTGCGCCTGCTGGACAGTGGGTCTCACTGGCACAGTAAGTCATGTGCCCTCTTACCTGACTGTATCTCTTTCTCCTATAGATTCCTCTCTGCAAGCCCCAGTCCTTTTTGGCAACCCACCACTCTGTTTGCACCAGGCTCTCTTACTCTCCAAGCCCCATCTGAGCACTATTTTTGCATTGCTATTTCTTGTGATGATTTTTCCATAATAATTCCCTTCTCAATCTTCACATTCTACTCATTCTCTAATACATGGACTGACGGCCACCTGCTTCCTCATCACAGATTAAAATGACACTTATTCCCTGTGCTTTTCCACAGGACAGCTATAAAAAATACAGTACTTAGCATATTAGCTCAGCTACTTGATTATGCTATTTAATTATCCCTCTCCCTCACTAACATGAGGATTTTAGGACACGGTTCTTGTCTGATGAAACAGATTCGCTTCTGCATCTCAATTAATGGCAACCCTATCCCTCTGTGCTGCTTGCCAAAAAAACCCAGAGTTATACTGAATACCTTTCTTCCTCTAGCCCGCAACCAATCCACTGGAAGATAGATGCCTGGGCTCTTCCTTCACAATACAACTTGCACACCACGAGTCACCACGTCCAGTGACTCCACTGGAGGTGAGTGGACATTTTCCCTCCTGTGAATTCTTCAAACGGCCTCCTAATTAGCTCCTCGTTTCTCTGTCTGCACCCATATCACCTATTTGCACTCAGCAACAAAAGTATACTTTGGAAATGCTTGTCTCAGGGTCACCACAATGCGCCCTGCTCAAACCCCCCATCACAGCCTTGTCCCTTGCTCCTGGCTACCTTCTTCATCTCTTAACTGTCAGGGTCATGCTGGCCCCCTTGCTGTTCCTCAAAAGCACCAGGCACTTTTCCTTCTTGGCTAACCCTTCTGTCTGCCTAGAAAGCTTTTTAAAGTCAGGATAATAAAAAAACAGACAAAAACCATCACCTTATCTAAGTTCTTCCCTTCCTTCAAGTGTCTCCTTAAATGTCACATTTTGGGCAACAGTCCCACTGTTTTGACCACACTACTTAAAAATGTGGGTTCCAATTCTAAGAACAGTGAAATAGCTCATATCAGACCAAACTTCTCATAGAAAATAACTGCAAACTTTGAAAAAATCATTTAAAAAAGAACTATCTGTCCCCTATGATGAATATTATCACTATGTACATCTAAAATATATCATTAAAATAAAATTTTAAAAAAGAACTGTCTGAAAAACAATGAAGAATCAATCAAAGATTTGCAAGAGATTGAACATCTGCAAGAAAGAGGCAACGCAGAAAGAGCTTCCCACTTCAGAGGCTTCCTTAGCTGCAGGACAACTGGAACTTCAAGACAAATCTACAGTCTCGCTTGTTAAAATACTCAAGGATGACATGTGGGCTACTCGGCGAGTCCATCCATGATGAGCCTATAGCCTAATGTACTGTCAGAAGGCAGTCGCTAGGGGTGAGCCAGAAGGGCGCATTCTTGTCCCCTGCTCCTCTCTGCTCTCTCTGCTCCCCGGCTGTGGCCGAGTGCCGTACCCTCCGCCAGGCCCCTCTGCCATCCTGTCCTGCCTTGGAGCCAGCCAACCGTGGATTGAAATTGTAAGCCCAAATAAGCCCCTCCTCCTTTAAACCGTGGATGTTAGGTATTTTGCCCCAGCAATGAGGAAAGTGACTAAGACAGCTCACTTGGTAGTACAACACTGAATCTTTTCCCTCAAAGTCAGACGAGAAAGGTACACATAGCTACCATTTCTACTTCATGTTTTATGGGAGATCCTAGCTAGTGTAATAAGATAGGCAAAATACAAATGAAACAGAGATCAGAAAGGAAGAAGTAAAACTCTAGTCACAGATACAATAGTTGTTTATGCTGAATATCCTAAAGACTTTGTGAAACAACAGAACCAACAAAGTCAATTTAGCAAGATCACACATCACTGTATATCCACATACAAGCAGAAACTATCAGAAGATGAAAAATTTTAAATACTATTTATAATAGTTTATGAGTAATAAAACAGGATTAATTTTTAAAACTTGAGGGTGATTTCTATAAGAACTGTAGAAGATTGCTGAGAGTTGACTTAAATAAATATGAGAAGTACTGTGTTCATGAACTGGAAGACTCAATATTAAGTGTTGATTATCCCAAACTGATCTATGCATTTACTGTCTTGGTGTGTAACCTTTCCATCAGTGTGACAAAATATCTCCCAGTAGCTCCATGGGCTGGAACAAGTTTTAGTACATGGGATTCTGAGGTACAGCCAAGGGCTAAACTATAGCAAGCAGCAATCTGATGTGAGAGGAAAGCCTTTTCAACAAATAGTACTTTAACTGTTAAACAGCCATATGGGGTAGGAGGTCTAACCATGATTTTTGCTTTATACTACCTAGAAAAATTAACAGGAAATCAATTACACACTTTGTAAAGGCTAAAACTATATAGCTACTGAAAGAAAATGTCAAAGAATATTTTTGTTGGCTGCTTTTTTTTAGAATATAACATGTATAAAACATAAAAGAAAAAAATGAATTTGACTTCAGAAAAGTCAAAATCTGATGCCCATCAAATGATACTGTTAAGATACTTGGAGAAAATACTTGTTAAACATATGTCTGACACAGGATTAGTATTGCAATATATAAAGAATGCATACAAGTTAATCATTAAAAGATGTATAACTTTTTAAAATAAGCTAAATATTTAAGTAGGAAAGAAAGATATTTCAATGGATAATATGAATGTGAAAAAATAAGATCATTGGTTACCACAGGGTAAGGAGGATAGGTAAGGACCGGGGTCAACTGGGAAGTGTAGGAAGAAACTCTCTCTGTTGATGAAAACGTCTTATATTTTGATAGGGTTTTAAGTTACAGAAGAGTTCACCTTTCCCAAAAAAATCCAGAATAGTACACTTAAGATGTATGCATTTCAATTTCACATAAAAACCTAAATACTGAATTTTTTAATGATATGCACTCTGAAGTCCTAATACATTATGTGTTCCTACCTTTAAATTCTCTAAAAATAAGATGGACCAAGAGGTGACAGGATGTATACACATATGACGAAGGAAACGGAGCAAAAGGTTAACAACTGCAGAATCCAGGTATATGAGTGTTCATTATACTAGTCTTTAAATTTTTTGTACGTCTGAACTTTTTCATAATAAACTGTTGCGTTACAGGACAAAGATAGAAACTGTTTTCCAATGTCCTGATCCTCTTTCCATAGTCTACTTTTTTCTTTTTTCCCATAGCTGGTAGCTTCTAAAAATATAATTGCTTACTTATTATGTTTACTTTTTATCTCCCTACTATTCCATAAGGGCAGAAATTTTTGTCTTGTTTTCTTCGGTGATATATTCCACAGCCAAATAATAGTCCCTGGAAAAAGGAAGCACTCAAGAAACAGCTATTGCATAAATGACTACTATTATTCTTAACTTACAGATGAAGCAGCTAAGAGAAAATTAGTGGACAGTTGGGAACAATTAGAATCAGTTACCACAAGGGAAAAAATGTCCAATCCTTCTATATCCTCTGATAGCCTTCTTCTGAAAATATAAAGAAAAAACAAAGGTAGCTTTCACTAAAATCTCAGTTGTTGATATCTTTGCATCTACATTTCAGATGACTGGCACTATTACATCCTACAATATAAATTCGAGGTAAAACATTCATTCATTTCATGTATTTCTTCCTTTCAGATCCTAAAAAATGAAACATTCCAGGAAAAGCTTTATGCTACTAGGTCAAAGTCCACCCTCACAGTCTGGGTATAAGGCCACTGGAAAGTCACTCATTGATTCACTCAACAAATATTTACTGGGTGTCTTTCATGTGCCCAGTGGGGGCTTAGGATATACAAGTGAGCTGACAGACAGTACTCTTGCCCTCTGGAATTCACATGCTAATGGAATAATGTCTGCCTAATCAAGCCATTTTGCTATAGTCTCTTAATGGATTCATTTTTTCTAGGAGTAGACGATACGCTTCTTGAAGCCATGTTCACTATTCTCAAGCCCACAAATGCTCTTTGGGTTCTAGATCAAGTTTCAAGACAGAAAATACTTCCCAGGTGCCCAGCATCTGCCCAACACCATCCCGGGGCTGTTTCATCGTCAGGGTGAGAGGATAGAAAAGGAATGAATGTCTCTACCACCTCTGGGGCTGCTCCACACCCAGTCTGACAACACCTGCTTCTGGGAGGTGGACGGGGAGTGCTCCCTGGGCCAGAGGGCCAGGTCTGGCTCCCCACCCACCTCAGCCTCCTCCTCTTTCAGCCCACCAAGAAGGTCCTCAGACAGGCTGACTCTTGGGCTGAGGAAAAAACTTACACCCTGAAAAGGCTGCTCACCTTTGCCCTGTGTGATTCTCTTGAGTGAGCTGAAAGGTACAGGGAGAACCTGAACGTGCCTATTCTGCTGAAGTAGTGTTGGAAACACCTTGGTTTATTAAGCCCTTGGTTTCCTGGGTGCTGTGCACAGTAACTTCCATCGAATACACAGGCTCGCCCTCAAAATGGCCCATGTTCTACAGAGCAGAAGACACAGATAAGGGAGCGTGTCTGCCCTAATGAGCTTCTATTAAAAGAGGAAAGATAAAATGCTGCATTCTGGACGCCTGGCACCCAAAATTCCCAAGGGCAGCAAGTGGGTCCCAGACTATTTCCGAACTGTCCCTTTCCCCTCGTGCCTGACGCAGCCATATACAGACTGGATTCCAGGTAACTATCTGTAGACCTGATAAATGAATAGAAAGGTTCAGAGAGCTATCACATAAATAGGCCTCTCAAAGACTCTATGGAGAAACAGCCAATATTCAAAAGGCCTTTCGATTTTGGTAAATTCTTTGTTAGCATTTCAAGCTGAACACAAATGAAAACAGATGAGGATGTGATGGGAAAGGAAAAATAAAAGATGAAAAAGAAAAGCATAATTACTGCTGTTTAAGAAATCCCTGAATTTCAAGATGCTTTCTGAAGTAAATCATCTAAAGTTAGATAATACTGCAAATTTGTAATGATTGCTTTTTAAAAAGACATAATTCTATAGATTTGAGCAACAACAACAACTACAACAAAAACCTGTTAGAATGGTTTCCAGACCAGCCAATCCCACTAACATGTCCATTAGAGCTTGTGATTTACCCAGCTCATCATGTACCATTATTTTCTAAAACTCAACTGCCTGCTCAGTGCTGCCCCCCGTGGTCCATATGCTCCACTGCAGGAGCACTGTCTTCTATTGAGCTTCCCCTTGCTCAAATCTGAGATAAAAAGTTACCAACGAGAATATATATTTCTAAAGTGGATAAATGACTTTGTTTCTATGAAAGATCTACATCATCTCAAGAAATATTTGAACCAAAATCTTCCACTTGAAATCTGGTCTATTTTCTTTGCGTGAACCTCAAATGTAGAAAATGAATTAATAATAATTCATGGCTTATGACACAATCTCATTATTGGTCCAAACACAGTATAATTTTAGTTAGCTATTCTTCATAATAAATTAGGCCTAATAATTGTCTCCTTTCTACTCTCATGCCATCTTTCTTTAGATACCACATGCTAGGAAAAACATGTGATATTTGTCTCTCTTGAGTCTGCTTATTTCCTGAAAATGACATAATGTCATTCTCCTTTATGGCTGAATAATATTCCATTGTGTATATATGTCACAATTGCTTTAGACAAAAATAGAGTTCTGAGAGAGGGAGTAGTGAGACATAAGGAAACATAGTAGAGAAGATGGAAAAGAAGTTATTAATTATATTTAATTATTAATTAGGAGATCATAATTTTGATATGAATTGACTGAGGTAAAAAGGTGTCTGCAATGGAACAGCCACTAAATGAAACAGCAGGTTACAAAACAGTATATATGGCACTGCCAATTTTTTATTTTCAAAAATGCACTAGTAGAAGAAGAAAATGACAGAGTAGCAATCAGCAGCAAAATACAGCCTCTCTGGGACCGGGAATCAAAATACCTGGAAAATAGCAGCTTGGTAATGAGAAATAAAGAAGTAAATCTCTGGGAATTGGAGGGCACTAACAGGAAAATGAAAAACTCCAGAAAAGCAGGAGAAATACAGTATAATGCAGAGAAAGAACAAAGCTGTCTGGAAAGCTAAGGCTGGCTCCTAGAGAGGAATCCTGTCTCTGCTCATCCAGGCAAAAACTCAGTGATGGCCAGCAGCCAGCCTCAGGGCGAAACAACGGACCAGGCCAGCAGCACTACCCCCAAAAAGCCCATGGCTACTGTCAACCGCAAAAATTGCTTGAGGTTTTACTCTGAAATTGATGCCTTCCACATGGCAATTTAGAGCTGGAGAAGAAAGCCAGAGCAGGGCCCGCCATATTTGAAAGGGTTTAATCATAAGCCATTTTGAGAAGAGGTTAATTGTTTAAGATTGAGCCACAGAACAACTACAGAACAATTTCACTTCAGGGCTTCCAGTGTTACCCTGCCATAGTAACTGGGTGGGAGACAACCACAAGACAACTGGACAGTGGGCACGGGGTAGACAAAGACCCCCTCAGAAATTAAAGCTTCAGCTAGAAAGGGCACAAGGCCCCTACCCTCTGAAGTGGAAAGTCAGGCTGGTCGTGTGTGGCTTTCAGAGGCGGCTGGGTCTCAAAGTGCTGGCTTTAACTCCAGCAATCTGCTTGAACCTACCCCCCGATGCCTACATCCAGCACAGAGCTCGGTGACCTGTTGCTTTCCCCATCTACTATTATAAGCAAGGCTGTGCCTTGGCTTGGATGGTTGGCACTGCCTGGGGTGTGTGGACGGGGGGGTCTCTGGAGCAAGGCGGGGAACCTCACAACTCCACAGGCCATGAAGCTAGGAAGACAAAGCCATGACTTGAGGGTCTTCTCATTCTAACTAACTGTGCTTCAGAAATGAGGGAGCTGGAGACATCACACGAAGCAGCACACTTAGAGGGTAAGTGGGCATCTCTGGGTATCTACTGTGGGGGCTCTGCCATGGGCCCCTGACGGGGAGGAAGGTGCTGCCATTGCTTCCCCTTGCCACAGCTCTGGTACTTATCACCTCTGTGGACTCACACAACTACAAGTTCACCGAGTTTCCTTAAATGTAAACCATAGATAAAAATAGATCCTCATAGTAAGGAGCCTGAGTGTTAAATAAGTGATTATTGTCTCCCAGGCTTAGATTTGAATGCTTTCACACAGTTCATAACTTAACCCTCTTAAACAAAAGCCACCATGTACCAAATCCCACACAATGACAAATGTTAATAGCAAAATCCCAGTGGCTTCAAACATCTGGATATTACAGTTGCTCATTCATTATTTTAATTTGAAAAGGATGTCGCTGGTTCTCAGTTTTAAAAGATCATTATTCCATTTTTTGTTACTTAATTTACAGATAAATATTCCATAAAAGATTTAATTTCAAATGTAATATCAGTTTAACAGACATAACTCAATAAAAGTTAAAAGCAAATAAAATGTCTGCTTATGAGAAAGAATAACATGAATAACAGACTGCTCCCTCACCTTGACCAAATGGTCACTTACCGTTGCTCATAGAATACGCATACAACTAGAGGCGCATCGACTGAGGGTCTTCCTGTCCCTCCACAGTGTGAGGACCAGCGACAGGACAGCAGTGTGGATGGGAGGCACCAACAGACCCCAAAACTTCCAGTCCTCATGAGTGCTGCAAGCTCTTGACATACCCACAGCTCCACCTGTGCCACAGCCATCATCCTTCAACAGGACACAATTGTAGTATCGTGTCCTTCTACCCCCAGGAGGTGGAAACTCCTTACACACTCTGTTCAATCCTTATGCAAACTTGTCTTCCAATATTAGAATTGTGATTCTAATTTGGCATTTCTTTTAAGACACTGCTCTAATTTTGAAAAATAATACCAGACTTCGAACCATGAAATAATTTGGAATCCAGATTTATGACCATGTGGCAGGTACTCCTTTATATTGATTATTTTATTTAATCCACAAAAATCCTTACATGGTAGGAATTATCTTTTTTGTTTTACAGGTAGGGAGACTAAGACACAGAGAAGTTAAGTAAATTGAGTAGTATCACCGGTGAGTAAATGAGAACACCAAGACGCAAACACAGACCGTGTGATTCCAGAGCCTGCCTTCCGAATTTATGCTACATTATACTGCCTCTTAGACTACTGCGAGGCAAGCACATGTATTTCCAACATTCGCATTCTGCACAGCTAATACTGACCCACTGAGGAGGGTGCCAACAAGGATCAGTCAGGAGTTCGGTGACTTGGTGGAAGTTAGTTACTGAATGTCTCTAATACTGAATCAGGAAAACATACATAATAAAAGCTCCAACTCCACAGGATTATTGAGGATTCAATGAGTCCATAAATGTGAACTTCCTGATGTAATTCTTAGTGCAACAAATGTCAGCTAGTATTACTTTGTTTACATGCCATTGGCTTTTTGGCTAGATAGAAAACTACCCTTTCTCAGAACTTCCAACATTTTTTTTTAGATTTTTATTAAAATTTATCCAAAATTACACAGACTTACAGGCAATTACACAAGCTTACAGACCACAATTAATTGTACCTTTTGCTTACGACAGTGAGCAATGTAAACAACCACCTACATACAGCAGTAAGTCACAACTATATAAAATTACTATAGTGCCCAGTGTACGTGTCACTGATTTAAATTTGGGTTATTAGGTTCTTATTTTAAGATATCATTATTCCTCTGGATTCCCATTCCTCTCCCCCTTTGCCCTCTTCTTGTTCCTTTCCAACATGTTTTGTGGTTCCTCTGGCTATGCTTCTTACCCTGAAATGAACTAGAACTCAAGCGATGTCTCCGGTACAGACAGATCACTAGTGCCATCTACTGGCAAATGGATAATAAAGTCACCAAATGAGGACTTGCTTATAAAATGGTGACATTTCTACAGACATAAATTTGATTTTGATAAGATGAATTCAATCTAATGCAGTTAGAAATCTCTCACAGACGAAATATAATAGTTTGGAAAATTGACTTTTACAAATTTTTGACAAAGATTACATGTATTTTTGGTAACATGATGTTTTGAAATATGTTTTTATTATAAAATGGCTAAAGTAAGATAATTAACATAGCCAACATATCACATACTCATATTTTGTGATGAGAATATATAAAAATCTACTTTCTCAGTCTATAATATGTTATCAACTGTAGTCACCATTTTGTACAATAGATCGCCAGAATTTATCAAGTCTACCCAAAATTTTGCAACCCCCGGTCAACCCCTCCACACACGTATGCCTTTGTCCCCAGAATCAATACCAGGAAAGACTATAGTGGACGTTATCCAAGTTGCATTTATTGCGATTATTAATCATTATCCCCTCCAGGACTGAAAACTCAAGGGCTGATAACTTTTGCATTTTTACCTTCAGTGTGATTCTAGTATTTGCTCAACATTTGCAGAATTCATTTGAATTGAATCAGGAATAATAAAGGATTACAAAGAAAGACAAGCCGTCACTAGAATAACATAAAGAAAATGTTGTCCTATGATTATTCCAAATGTTTCAATGAAAACTGGAAGTCATCTTAAAGAGTGCAATTTGATGTCCCCTAATTGTGTCCATGTTGCTGCAAATAACAGAAATTCATTATTTTTATGGCTGAATAATATTACATTGTGTAGAAACAGCACATTTTCTTTATCCATGCATCCCTGTTAGACACCTCATTTGATCTCATATCTTGACTCTTGTGACTTTTCTTTAAGTATGGGAGTGCCGATATGTCTTTGATGTCTTAGTTTCATTTCCCTTGGCTACATACCTACTAATAGGATAGCTGTTATCACATGCTAGCTCTATTTTTAATTTTTATTCCAAGTAAAAATATTCTCTGAACCCCTCTTGAGTTACTGAATCACATTGTTAACAAGCTTTGTATTATCAGTCTTTTAATTTTAGCTGATTTGATCAACAAATAGAATTCATTGATGTCTTAATTTACATTATCTTGCCTACTAGTGTATGAATTATATTTTTCTTTATTTACAATTTTAGTTTTCTACGAAATAAGAAAGTTTTTGAAAGTTTCTTTTTTATTGATCTAGGAACTACTTATGTTTAAGTACCAGTACAGTTTCAGTTGCATGTGTAATAAATATTTTCTCGTACTTTGTGGCTTTCCTTCTATTTACCTTTTAAAATGATCAATAAACAAAATTTCTTAAGTGTAAAGTAGTTGCTATGGTTTGTATTTGGGTGTTCCCTCAAAGCCTCAAGTGCTCATAGGGCAAGGTTTTGGGAAAGTGATGGGATTATGGGGTTTAGCGCTGACTTGCTGTTAGGAGCTGGGGTCTGGTTGGAAGAGACATGACACTGTGAACATGACCTAGAAGGGTCATCTCTTTCTTCAGCTCCTCTCTTCACTCTCTGCTTCCTGTCCACCATGCCATGGGCAACTCTACTCCATTATGTTCCTTTGCCCTGACGTCCTGTCTTGGATGCAGCCAACTATAGACTGAAATGTGAGCCAAAAAAACTTGTTTAAATTGCAGGTGTTGGGTATTGTGTCCCAGCAGTGAGGAAAGTGACTAGAACCAGAGAAGTGATGTTGTTGCTAAGATACTGCCTGACCATGTGGTTCAGAAACTTTTAGAACTAGTTCACTGGAGAAGTTTGGAAAGATTTGGAGATGCCGGTTGGAGAAGCCCTAGAATGCTGTGAGCTGAGCTTGATGAGAGATTCTGGTCAGAGTTCAGAAGGCCAGAATGTTGAGGAAAAGGTAGATGGTAAAGACCAGGCTGAGGAAGTTTCAGCTGGGGACAAGAACTCCTTTGGCAGTTGGACTCTAGATCATTTGTTATCCTCTGGCAAAAAATTTGTCTACATTTTGCTCATGTTCTGAGACTTTGCAGGAAACTTAGATTAAGGGTGGTGGACTAATTAGTCTGGCAATGGAAATTTCAAGGCAGCCCAATATTCAGGCTGTGGCACAGGTACTGTTGGGAGTTTTTAGCCAGCTCTACATTGAGAATCAAGAGCAAATGGCACAACTGAGTGACCGTCCTGTACTCCAGTACAATCAGGGCCTATAAAGCTTTGGCCAAGGAGAGCTTGGTTGCTGAAAAGCTTAGCACCAAAAGGAAGCCAAGCACATTACAACAGGACAATAGAAACAATGCCTTGGAATCCTGGGAATTAGCAAGACCACAACAACCTCAGGCTCAGGGAAGCAAAGCTGTAAAGATTTCATTTGGGAAAATAACCCCAGTGCACCGTGCTTTAGAAAAGCCACCTAGGGAATTGGTTTACTGTGATTCGGTTCACAGTGCCCAGTCATCCAGGCACTCTGAAGCCTCTACAGCCATGATTCAAGAGGGCCTGGATACTGCTCTAACTGATAGCAGACATCGGCATAATCCACGTGGTACTGGTTTTATAGGCATGCAAAAATGCAAGATTTGTGGGATTAGGGAGGCTTCTACCCAGATTTCAAAAGACCTGAAAGGTCAGGCAGTGTGCTTCAGAGAGGGCAATGCTGTGCACTGTGCAAGTGAAACTGAAAGTACACTGGAGATCCCAGAAAGTTGGAGAAGCCAGGAATGTGGAATGGCTGAGGAAAGCCACAAAGAGTGACCAAAGTCAGCCCAAGAGAGAAGCCACGAGAGGCACAACCACCAACAATGCCATAGGGATGGGGCCACCCAAGCCTTTTGGAGTTCATATCTTACCACAGGTGGCCCTGGGTGCTAGACATGAAGCTATAGATTTAATGTTCGCTCTGCTGGGTTTTGATATTGCTTTGGTCATATTCCTTTCTATTACTCTATCCCTCCCTTATGAAATGGGAAGGTTTATCCTGTGTCATTGTTTGTTGGCAGTGTTTAATTTTTTTTTTATTTTTACAGGGGCTCATACCTAAGAGTTCGCATTATGTCTCAGGAGAGACTTTGGACTTGAACTTGGACTTGAAATTTTCAGCAGTGCTGAAACTGTTAAGACTTTGGCAGTTCTTACAGAGGCATTAAATGCACTTCACATGAACAGATACACATGAGTCTTTAGGGAGCCAGGGGTAGAGTGCTATGGCTTAGCTCCAGATGTCCCACTAAAGCCTCATATGCTCATAAGTGGGGCTTTGGAAGGTGATTGGATTATGGGAGTGATAGCTGACTCACAGTTATGGGAGAGGGACTAGTTGGAAGAGTCTAGTCACTGGTCTCTGGGGCTGTGACCTGGAAGGGCTTGTAATCCAGTTTATCATCCTTTTTGCAGCGTTGAAGCAATTATTCCATACTTTAAGATTACAAAGATACTTTCCCATTAATCTGCTCCAGACCACTAGTAGCAAACCTACGGCAGGCATGTTGCAGAAGACTATTTGTATCATTGAAAACTCTGAAGGGTTCACCATCACTGCTCTAGAGTGTTTACAATTTTGAATTTCACATTTAAATAGCCAATTAATGCTTAAATTAACAATGCGAGGTACAGACCAATACCATTTTTGTTAAATATGGATAGACAAGTATACCAACAGGATCCATTACTAGTCTTTTCTCCTGCTCTGTCATTCCACCTCTTGTATAAAGTCTGCCCTAGTGTTCATTTTCCTAAATCAGATAATAATAGATAGATGTGGCATAAATCAAGATTAGTAAACCTGAACACATAGAGATTATCAAAAATGAAATAAATAGAGAAAAAAAACAATAAGTCATCACTGAGCCATGAAATAACTTCAAGGCACCACATACAATATGACTACAGTTCTCTAAAGAGAGAGGGTAGGACCAAAAGTATTTTCATGGCCTTGAATTTTGTTGTCTTTTTTTTTTTTGTAGCCTATCCTAAGGAAATAAAGCAAAATATGGAATATGGTGTGCATGAAGTGAAAAATATATAATTGAGAAAATTAAAAATAATTTAAAATAAAGATCATTTATGCAAATTAAGTTATATTCCTTACATTAAATTAAAAATAATAAAAATTAGCAATATGTCAGTTCACTCTGCCAGAAACTCTTGTATAGTTTACATAGATTACCTCACTTAGCCTTTGCAAGAGCCCTGGGAGATGGAACTTCTTATCATTTCCATTTTATGTATGATAAAATTGGCACCCAAAATTCAAAGAAAGACAGTTTGATTTTGTTTCAAAACGATGGGAGCAAAGAACATATGAAAATGGAGATTACATTTTTGGATTGGGTCTTTGAATTTGGGAGGTTTAATCTTTTTGAGTTCTTTGTATATTCTAGATGTTAGACCCTTGTCTGATGGATAGCTGGCAAAAATTTTTTCCCAGTCTGTGGGTTTTCGCCCTGCTCTATTGGTGATTTCTTTTGCTGTGCAAAAGCTTTTTAAGAGCATGTGGTCCCAAGCACTGATTCTTTGTAATGTTTCCTGTGCAGTCTGGGTTCTATTCATAAATTTCTTCCCCACGCCAATGTCTTCAAGGATTCTTCCTATTCTATTCTCCAGTAAATTTAGTGTTTCTGTTTTAATGTTTAGATCTTTGACCCACTTCAATCTTAGTTTAGTACATGGTGAAAGACATATATCTAGTTTTAGTTTTCACATGTGGCAAGCCAAAAATGGGCATCTGAAATGAATAAACATTTCTCAGATGAAGAAATTAAAATGGCAAATAAATATATGAAAAAGTGTTCAACATCACTAGTCATTCGAGAGATGAAAATCAAAACAACATTAAAATTCCATCTCACTCCAGAAAGAACCGCGTTTATGAAAAAATCAACCAGTAACAAATGCTGGCAGGGCTGTGGGGAGAAAGGAACCCTCCTCCACTGTTGGTGGGAATGTAGACTGGTCCAGCCACTGTGGAAATCAATATGGAGATTCCTCAAAAAACTAGAACTAGAGGTTCCATTTGATCCAGCTATTCCCCTACTGGGGATCCTCCCAGAAGAATTAGAATCGTCATACCATGGAGATGTACACACAACCATGTTTATAACAACACAATTTGTAATAGCTAAGTCTTGGAAACAGCCTAAATGCCCAACAACCAATGAATAGCTAAAGAAAATATGGTTTTTCTACACAATGGAGTACTACACCGCCATAAAAAAGGGTAAACTAGAGTCATTTGTATATAAATGGATGTTCCTTGAGAACATACTATTAAGTGAAATAAATTAGACACTCATGAATACACATCGAATTGTTTCTCTGATATGAGAAACCATGGCTTTAAAAAAGGACAAAGAGGTGTAATGGGTATAATATAAAAGGAAGATAATATTCAAAGGACAGGAGCATTAGAGGGAGAGAGAGGGGAGAAGCAGGAAGGGAAAAAAGGGATAGAAAAAGGAAAGAGAATTTATAGAGAAATACGAATGAACCTGCTGTAAATAAGGATGGAGGGAATAGAGGGGAGGGGTGGGGAAGAGGGGGGGAAACCAAGATGCATCATGTACAGGTACAAAACAAATGTGATGAATGTGACCATTATATGTACATCGTACCAACACATGTTCTTGGTTAAAAAAAAAAAGAAAAAGAAAAAGGAAATGGAGATTACAAAATACTTTTGAATCAAAGGAAAATAAAAAGATAATAAATCAAAAGCAGTTCTTTTAAAGAAATTGGTGGCCTTAAGTGTTTATTTTAGCGAGCAAGAAAAGTCTAAAATCCATTATCTGTGTTTCTACCTTCAGACGTTAGAAAAGGTAAAGATAAGAGCCAAAATTAATAAAAGAAGGAAAAACAATATAGATGAAATCAAAAGAAAGTTCATGGGAAAGATCAGTATGATTGATAAACTTGTAGTTAGACAAATTAGCAAAAAAGAGACTATTGGGAAGAAGACTTTGGGTCATTAGCACTGTGGCGTGTCCTGCTGAGTGTCAGGATGTAAAGCCACCCGACAGTCCATTTATCAGGATCCGTTATGTGATGGCAATTCTGGAAAATGAGGTGAAGTTTCTGCATCCATGCAGAAGGTGCCTGCTTACTGCTTGCCTTAAGTGCGATGAATTCCGTAAGCTCAGGGAGCCTGTTCAGTGCCCCAGCCCACTATGCGTGCAGGATTCCTCTGGGTCTCTGCATCATACTGAGATTTCTGGGCAAGACATTGGAACAATAATACTAATATTCTTTTGTTTATTTATTGTGATAAAATATACGTAACATGAAGCTTACCTTCTTAGCCAGTTTAAACATAGAGTCCTGCATTAATTATTCTCAGATCATTGTGCAATCAATCTCAGGAGCTACTCATCTTGCAAAGCAGAAGGAATCTCCATGCTGGTTATACAAAAACTCCCGTCCTCCAGCCCCCTGCAACCACCAACCCCCTTTCTAGTGCTAAGGTTTGCGCTACTCTAAATGCTTGGCATAATATTTGTCTTTCTACACTTGGTTTATTTCACTTAGCAAAATGTTCTCAAGTTTCATCCACATTGCAGCATGTTGGAATTTTCTTCTTTTTCTGAATTGAATAATATTCCATCATTTGCATAGATAGCATTTTGTGTAAGCGTTCACCTTGTCAGTGGATTCGGGTTCATCTGTCTTTTGGTTATTATTGTGAATAATGTTGTTATGAACATGAATATAAAGATACCTCTGCAAGGATTTACTTTCACTTTCTTTGCTTATGTAACCCACAAGCAAGATTGCTAGATCATATTTTATTTTTAAGTTTTCAAGGAATTGTCAAGCTGCTTTCTATAGTGGCTGCACCATTTTACCAAAATAGAAAATAACAAATGTTGGGAAGTTGTGCTGACACTGAAACCCTTTTAAGGGTCTGTGGTTTTGATTTGTATTACTCTAATGACCGTCCAGATCTGTGTCTGAGCGCAACTATGTTGCAAGGAATCAGACTGGAGGAGCCAGACTGGAGGAGGAGAGAGTCATGACCAAGTGATTTCTTTCTAGCCGGGTGAAAGCTGGAAGGAAGATGATTGCACAGCAAAAGAAGAGGACGGATTACATATGAGTGCTGCTCAGAGGGTGGAAAAGGCAGGTTCTGGAGCCCAGGTGGATGCAGAATAGAGGGCCAGGCCCAGTAGGTGATTAAATTTCAGTCCTTGGCTTAGGCATCTGGGGGAATTGTTTGTAAAACAAGATGGAAAACCAGAGAACCTCTGGATGAAGCCCACAAAATTCCCATGGTTCCACATCAACACTGGCCGTGAGAAGAAAGCACAGCCGTGGGCATTGTACACATGAGCCTCCTGTGAAGGAGGCTGGCAGAGCTGGCCAGGACTGTAATCAAAATGTCTTAGTCACATCGTGGAGAAGAAATGCACCTCCCCAGATACACACAGAGTCTATTATCTGGAGCTTTTGTCTCGGGCTTCCCCAGAGGCTGGGTGTGACCAGGGTGGAGCTGAGCACTGCCTGCCGGGGTGGAAATGATGGAGGAAAATGGAGCTAATGATCCCGGCATTATGCCTCGGCTGCGCCTTTCACAGGCTTCAGAAGCCTGGCGAGTCAGTTCACCTCTCTTTCCTCATTTCCTTTCACTAGCGAATCAGAGTAGAAAATGAAGTGATTGTCATCAGGACTCCTCATTAGCCAAGTGATGCTTGGAAGCCTCGAGAAAACTCTTGAAGGAAGTGATTTATGAAATAAGAGTTCATGAAATAAGAGACTAAGCGGAAAATCAACCAGATGAATGGGCCTAAAGGTTGGGGAGATGAAAGATGCTCAAATTAGAGGGGACAACACAGGCAAGTCCCCAATCCAGAACAGAAAATGGTCATTCAGGGAACCAGGGAGTGAAGTGATGTAAGGAGAGCACAGAGCACCGTAGGTTAAAAAGCAAAGAAACCTGTAGTAGAAGCAGTGGAATAACCTGCTCAAGGTCACCTAGCTAACAAGTGTCCAATCCGCCAATTGATGGTATCTGCACGAGCATTTTAATCACCATCCCTAAAGCTCCATGTGGACAGGGGACCACGGCTGAGGGTGAGGCAGGCATATCTTTCAGTGTGTCTTGAAAGTAATAAAGAGAATGCATTAAAAAATCCAAGTGAGAAAATATTCTACTGGGAGATGTTAAGTGTATAGAATGAGGTTACAAAAATGAAGATGCTACACTGAATCAAATAAATCAATGAATAAATAAATAACAGCGTTTTTACTATAATCCTTTAGAAATACAGACACCATCTCAAAGCAGGGTGTGTGACTATCATGAAACAAAACTTTGGTGATTAATTTTCTATTGTAAACTTGTTTACTATTCACTAAACAAAACGAGCTTTGAAAAGCCTTGATAATCGCATTCATGGCTCTGTTCACAAATGCTTCTGTTCCCAAACAAGTTGTTCGTGAGCAGAAGCATTCAGCAAAATTTTCTTCCTGCTGTAGAACTCTGCGTTGGGCACCGAACACTGCTGGAGCCATCTTCTCCAGAAATGTGGAAAGAATTAAATTCATGAACTGGAATACACTGTATTAGCATACTTAAGAAAATTTCTAGCAGCAAGATATTTGGCATTGTGAAATGACAAAATTACAACAATTTAGTTTCATGATCTTAATTGGCTTTATTTTTAACTCCAGAATTGGGAAACACTCCATTCCATAAAACAGAATAAATTCTGAACAAAGGTTACTCGGCTTTATAAACAGAAAGGCCTGAAGAAGACAGAAGCAAAACCAAAAGGCAGATTGATCATTTCAAAGTTCCTTTCCTTATGAGGTGGGGACAGGGAGATAGAACACTGGAGAAACAACTTACTAGTTAAAATCAGGTTACTTCCAATGACTTGTTTCATGTAGGGATTAAAGCAGAAGAATTTAATTATCATGCCAATTGAAACTGGCCTGTTTGGGAAATTTAGATTTTTACCTTTCAACTATGGTTTGGACAAGTATCGCCCAAAGGTCTCACCATGTCGAAGGCTTGGTGGTAGTCTGTGGTACTTTTGAGATGTAGTAGAAGCTTTTGGAGGTAGAGTCTAATAGGAAGTTCAAGCTTGCTGGGGCTGGGCCCCAGAAGGAGGCTGTGGGTGCTGGCCTCTTCCTTTCTCTCTCTCCTGCATCTGACCATCAGGTGACCAGGTCTGCTCCACCTGCACCCTGTCATGATGCACTGTCTCACCTCAGGTCCAAAGCCCCAAAGCCAGTCAGTCCTGGGCGACACCTCGAAACTGTGAGCCAAAACAAACTTTTCCTCTTTCTAAGTTGATTCATTGCAGGGATTTGTTACAGTAACAGAAAGCAGACTAACACACTCTCCAATCCTGATTTCTCCAGGGGACAGGTAGATAGCTTAGTTCCAGCTTGGTGACAGAATTTTAGAGTAAATGAATTTGTTTTCATTTTTAGCTTGGACTGTGCAGAAGCTTGGTCCAAAATGCAGCCTCCTGTAATTTTATTTGATACCACATATTGTATTTCTCTTTGATCTTCTTGGTAAGGATTATCACCATACATCCCCAGGAGCCAAATAAAACTAACTGTGCACTTTTAAATGTGACCTTTGCCAGATGTGGTGGTGCACACCTGTAATCCCAGAACTTGGGAGGCTGAAGCAGGAAGATCACCATCAGATCAAGGCCAGCCTGTTACATAGTGAGACCCTGTCTCAAAAAAAAAAAAAAAAAAAAGAAACCCTAAAATGGAAACTACCTGGATAATTTAAAATGGGAGCACTATTTTTAAAAAATAATTCATTGAAAATTCTAATGTGATTTCAAGTCATTACCGCTTTTTAAGTAACTAAATACATATTTAAAGATAAATTTAAGAGGGGCTGGGGGTTTAGCTCAGTGATTAGAGTGCTTGCTTTGCAAGCACAAGGCCCTGAGTTTGATTC
The DNA here is from genome assembly GCA_004026905.1 of Hystrix cristata. NCBI lineage: Eukaryota > Metazoa > Chordata > Mammalia > Rodentia > Hystricidae > Hystrix > Hystrix cristata. Next base: position 19,820 of record PVJO010015073.1, read on the forward strand.
CCAGCACCAAAAAAAAAAAAAAGATAAATTTAAGATATTATTCTAGCTATATTTAGGATGCAGTGTTCTATAGGCATTATAATAGTTATGCTTTCTGCAATTTACTGTTAATATCAGTTACAATGCCTTATAGGAACTTTCTAGGAATAAATGATCAGAAAATATCCTGATCGTACAAGGTTCTGAGTTGGGTTTGGAAATCTGCTTGGTATTTCCCCAGCCACCACCACGGAACATTTACCATGTATTGCTCAGAATTCTATCTCTTGACAATCTGGCCACTTCTCAAATGCTCTGCTTTTACTAGGCAAGCACTCTACCACTTGAGCTAAATCCCCAACCCCTAACGCTCTGCTTTTAGAATCTCACTGAGACCACATTTATTGTTGGGGAGGGAGAATAATTGTTGATAAGCTCAAAAGGAAAGCGTTGTGTTCTTTTGAAGATGCCATTTGCGATAGTTCTGGTATCGACTGCTTCTCATGGGACACAAGCCCCACCTGACTCTTTAGTGTTCCTCAGAAGCTCATTAGGTGTGGACTTGATCACGATGAACTAGGAGTGGGAATTCCAGGATATAAAAATAATTTAATTCAATATTAACTTATGATTTAAGAAGAAAATTGAAGTATAAACTGCAGATAACAAATTCACGAGAGCATCAAGACACCAGTAAATATCATACTTAGTGATGGTATATTTAGAAAGTTTGTTGAGAACTAGAGCACCATTCAAATGTGTACTGAAATTTTAACTAGTACTGTAAAGTGAGAAAAAGATACAAGAAATTATAATGAATGGAAAAACTGTACTGCCATTGTTAGTGGTTCACATAATTATCTATGTAGAAAATACAACACAACTTACAGGTATGTTAGAATGTTGATGGATACAAAAATCAGAAAATGCGATCTTACCAGCACCATTTACAAGAGTGAAATACAAAAATCTCTAGAAACAAGCTTAAGAAACAAAGTTGAAATGTCATTTAAAGACTTCAATTTGTAGACTACATCAAGTTTGTAGGATGAGTTAATATCTTAAAGATGCACAAAATCTCCCCCAAACCAACCTACACATTCAATGCATTTCCACTCAAAATTCCAATATTGAGATGCTGATTCTGAAATGAATATAAAAGCTAAGTCACTCTGGATGAGGAAAAACAGTGCTGGGGGACTTGCCTTGCCAGTAATCAACAAGTTTTATAATGTGATAGTAATTAAGATAGTGCGGCAATCATTTAGATATAAAACAAAGTCCAAAACAAACTACACATGTACTTGATTTACACCAGAAATTGAAAAATGATGAACTTTTCAATACATGGTATTGGGACAGTTGATTATCTGTGAAAAATAAAATTGAATTTCTACCTCATCTTATAGAGAAAATTAATTCTGAGTAGACTACAGTTTTAACTATAAAAGAAAAAATAAGGCATATTTTGTATGACTTTGAGATAAGAGAAAAAATTACATTATAGAAAATGTTAACAAGCACAGAGACAATTTTGTGTCACACACATAAGCAATGAATGATTAGTTAGAAATATATGTTTTTTAAAGCTTTTATGAAATAGCGAATAGCATAACAGGGCCAATGTGCAGAAGAAATAAAAGAGGATGAAATGGGAATGTATCACAAGCAGATGAGAAGATATTCAGCTCTATGTACAATAAGAAAATGTCTGACAGTTCTAAGAAATGGCCAGTAGATGGAGAAAGAGAAATTTTCAAGAATTGCTTGCGGGCATAGTGAATTAGTATAATAATTTTGAAAATAGTTTAGCATAGTTTTGTGAACTCGAAGCTGTGCATAGTCTATAAAATAATAATTCCACTCTACATATACATCCCGGAGTGTCTCCACCATGTGTATAACCAGAAACCAGTGCAAAAATGTTGACAGCAGCATTACTCAGAAGAGTGAAACTGTAAGCAATCCATATTTCCACTCAACAGTGGACTAGTTACATAAATCTTGGTTTGCTTGTCAAATGGAATGGTGATCTACACACATGAATTATTCTATATGAAATTCTACAGAAATGAATCAGCCTTAGATGAAAAACATGTTGCTGAGTGATAGAATCACCTTATCTGTATAGCATCATCTCATTTATCCAGAGCTCAACAGAAAACTGAAGAGTTTTTTAGAATTCTGATTACAGGTGGGAAACATACAGAGATAAGCAGAGAATAGTTTAACACTGAGGTCAAATCACGACTAAGGTGGGGATAGTGTGGCAGAGAAGGAAAAGGATTGAGATTCAGGAGGGGGACAGAGAGTACCTCTAGTATCCTGGTAATGTTCCATGTCTTAGAGTTGAAGATGAGCAGAGTGATTTATTTTTTTACTGTTCCTAAAACCATATACATATATGTGTATATGTATACGCATGCATATAATATACATATCCATATATATAATGTGTTATACACTCTAACATTTACATAACACACATATATTGTGTGTTTTATTCAGTTTTTAAACGTGAAAAACTAAGCTATAGCTCTGAATGCTCTCTATTCAAGTGTATTATAACTTCCAAATAACCTAGAATTATTCAGGCACTCATACTGCTCACCATTTATCTTTGCTTATTGTAGTCGTTCACTGACTTTGAAATTAAATCTACGTGTTCCACCTCCCACCTTACTCATGCTCTTATGTCAGATATTTGTTTTTTTAGAGAAAGCACACATGCCGGTTTCTAGAGTGGAACTTTGAAGACAGATTTTCTCTCCTGCTCTGTGTAGACACAATGCCCAAAGCCTTAGTCACCTAGGTTGTTACTCAGGCAAAGTTTATAAGGATTTTAGCTCTGAAAGCTCCACTACCAGAGGTCCTCTTCTCCCCTCATGCTTCCCACTTACACGATTTCTTTACAGTCACTGTCAGAGCTTCAAGTATCAACCAGACATTTGCAGCGAATTTGCAAGCAATGAAACAATAGATCTGAATATACTGACATCACCACTCAGCTTGCACAAGCATCAGCTGTGTGGGACAAGGACCACAGCACTCCTAGTGAGGGTGAAGTCAGCCCGGCTGCCTGACTGTTCAGTATGTACTCTATTGTAGCAGGCCCTCGAGTTGGATCAGCAATTCAGCCTTCAGAGAGACGGTCACAGAGAAATCACAGAAGACCAGTTATTTGCCAGTGTCATGATCAGTACCCATTTATTGGCTGCAAGTAAAGAACAGTGTGAGGCAAACTCGAGCAATTATCCGTTCTTCAAGGTTCTTGCTGTCAGCACTGTCGGCATAAAAGAATTGCTTCTGTTCACTGAAAATGTATTAATATGTAATATGCAGCCTCAGCTGACTTAATAGTTCTGACTATACTTGGGCTTTGACCCTTGAAAACCTGCATGTATGTCCTGTTTTAATTTTAGCTATTTCAGGTTTTGTTTTTCTGAAAGCCAAAAAAAAGCTCTTCAGGTCTGGTTTTGCAGTGGACAAAAGGGTCTCTGCAGGGCAGACAGCAGAAGAAGGTGAGGTCTCAGCAGGCATCTCTGATCTCAGCCCTGGGTGGCAACACCCGAATTCTTTGTGCCTCTGGAGTGATTGTTGCCCCTTCTCTCTCTTTGTGGGTGAATGGCACAAGACAGACAACAGGAAACAGGGAGACAGGTCTTCACAAAGGGAAGGCAACCAAGAGATGAGGGAGGGAAGAGGGAGAGCAAGGAAGGGGGTAAAAGAAGAATTAAGAAGTATCGTGGACCTGCACCAGCTCCTCACGAAGAGTGTGATTGCTATGTGCTGCAAACAGCTACCAATAAGAAATAATAAAACTTGAAAGAACAGAGATGAACTGATCAGGTCCAAGCCGATAAGGAAGTAGAATTCACTTTTCCAGTTTATTTGAGAGGGACAGGAAATACAGAATGTAGCAAATCTCACAGTGACATCTCCAGTCAGTCACACTTTAAAGAATATTTCATGATTAAGTTTTGGTGTTTTTTAGAAAACCATATTTGTGCAAACCAGGGATTAACATAATTTATCTTTTTATTTCCATTTGCACAATCATCCAATCTTAATGAAATCCACATCTATTGATAACCTATTAAGAAGAGAGAATGCAGAATAAAGTGATAGTTTTTATTTGGTGAGGAGCAGATTGTTAAACTTCAAAGATCACAAAATCTAATTGCTAAAAAATGAATTCTGCGTTTTGCCTTGTCAAATGCTCTAAATTATGCCATATTTAATACATTTTTCCACATCAGCAAGTCATACCCTTTGACTGAATAGTAGAATTTTTGACGCAGCACCACTTTATGCCGAGCCTCAAAAATCAGAATACCTCACCTGCCTCAACAGGGGAAAATACCATTGAGTTTTATCTTAAAAATGAATTAAAGTTCAGCATACAGAAAAAAAAGCTGAAAACTCTGCGAACAGAGGCACGGTTTCAGGACAGGAAAGTCTCAGCCTGCAGCATAAAATTGACTGACATTGTGTCATCCAATCAATGACTGAGTTATTGGTCTTTTTGCCCAGCAGAAATCTGCAAGGAAACAGGAACACTATCTAGACACAATCTTCATCCCCTTCACCATTTCTTGTGAAACAAGGGAAAGCAATCAAATTGTGTTTGTCAGTGTTTGTCCTACCATGATGAAAATAAAATAAGTATCCGAACAGGAGAGAGAAATGTTTAAAGGATCAAAATAAAGGAGTAGTTTCTGACTTTAAATTAGTTTAGGGTTTAATGGTAGGTAAATGGAGATCATGCGGAGATTTCTCGGATCTTTACTTCCAAAAATGAGTCTCTGTTTTGAGACTTTGGCCCATATTAATGCTAGATTTAATTTGCAGAGGATTCTATATTTTTTTAAATTCTAAATGTATTGTATTCTCAGCATTTGAAAATAATTTATTACATTATCATGATCTTCCAGCTCCTCTAAGGGTTATACAAATTTGGGAATCACATTAAATACTCCACTTTTCACTGTGTCTTCTATCTTGCCCCTCAAAATTAATTGCCTATTCTGACATGGATATCACACCCTATGCTGATGATAGCAATCTTTTGCAGAGTACTGCTTTATATGTTTTTGCTTGTTATCTTGAAACCTCACAACAATCCTGCAAGGATTGTTTTTATTCTCTAGGTGAGGAAATTGAAACTCAGAGAAGTAAGTCATTTGGCAAGATCAGTAAAAGTGGGAGAGCAGGGGACATAGCTGAACGGCACAGCGTGTGCTCAGCCTGTGAGGAGCCCTGGGTTTGATCTCCAGCACTGAGCACACAAGCAAAGCTTGGTAGAGCTTTGATTTCCCAGTGTGTTTGGCTACAATGATCAGTCTTCATTTAGTCCACCCTGCTGTGGATGTAATGAGGGGGAGAATGTTGAAGAGCAGAGAGAAACTGAGTCTACTACATGCGCAAAGACAAGCCTCTTTGATGGGCCGTGAGAATCACTGTAGTTCTGGTAAAACCCCTGGACTAAACCTTGGTTCTCCTCCTTGTTTTGTATTTAGGTAGTTCCGAGAGGAGACTGAATCTGGCAATTCTGAGGACTTGTCTCTGTTTGGGGACCCATAGAGCAGATGAAATCTAACTTGCTCTCACGGACCTGGTCTGTCTGATCTATTCAGGACTTCCCAGGTCATCTCATTTCTTTTTATAGGACAGTGGAAAGTAAGGGCTCAACTTCAGTCACTTGTAACCATCACTTCTGAGGTAGATGTCCCACAGGACACTCTACACACAGAAAGTTGAAGTCCAGGGTGGGCTGGTAGATGTAAGACACTGTAGCCCATGTCTCAGGCCGTGCTTTCTGGCAAATGTGTGCTCTGTAATTTTTATGTTCCAGCAGAGAAAACACTGCCTCATCCCGCTGTTGCAAAACTTCTGTCTCTCTTTTCTCTCGCATTCTGCCAGTTTCTGGACCTCTCTAGCAGATATCTCAGGAGAATTCACGAGTAATCATAACCAGAGAGTGGGGACATCTGTCACTTCTCTTCTGTTCTTGATTATTTTTCCAGGAAACCCCAGGCATTGCTGCCATTGCTGTTTCCTGGTGGCCTGTCTGCATCACGTGCTCACATCCGGTCACATGATCTGAGACTGATCTATGACCGTGGAGGACGTCTGTTTCCTGGGAGACCTCTCCACGTATTCCACCCAGCCCTTCTTCCTCTTGCTCTTCCAGTCAGCCAAAGCTTTCCGCCAGTTACATAATAAGTTTTGTTGTTGTTCCATTTGCCTTGAAAATTTCTAGTACCAGTCTGGAGAAAATACCTGTGTGTCTTTAGTTTGGGAATATTAAAAATAGCTGCATTTACTGGACATTAGCCAGTGCTGACATTGCTTTGATTTGTCCCACACTTTCAAACTCCTCTTTTAGCATATGTAGGTGCATACTTCCAGCCTAGTGAAAAGTGCTTTGAATACTGCCTTTCCAAGCCCCTGTGGTAGGCCTAACCATGGCCTGTAAGATGTCTGTGCCCAAACCCATAGAAACTGTGAATTGGTTATATTACAAAGGGGATTCTGCGTAACTGATTACATAAAAGATCTGGAGATGGAAAATTATCCTGATATTATCCAGGTGGATTATAATCCTATTACAATGGCAAAGTTCTTATAAGAGGGACCTAGGAGGAGTGAGTCAGACAGCAGGCGTCTGACAGAGCAGGGCAACAGAAAGGGGGACCTGAGCTCGAGGAAGCTACACTGCTGGCCTTTGAGGCGCATGATGAGAGTGGGCCTGTGGATGCTGGAAGTATTAAGGAAAGAGATTCTCCTTGTGGGTTTCCACAAGGAACCAGCCCTCCAGACACCTGGACTCAAGCCCAAGGACACTGAGTTTGTTCTTCTGGACATCAAAATTTTAAGAGAACACATTTTTGTTGTTCCAAGCCCCCAAACCTGCACTGATTTTTGTCAAGGCAGCAATAAAAAACTGGTATCATGCCCCCACCTTTGATCAAATGCCTCTTGCAATGTGATGGAAATTCCAAATCCGCCATTATCTCTCCAACACTGCTTCACTCTTTAGGCAAATTGAGGTGGAATAGAAGAAATGAAGATAGGTTGAAAAGATACAAGGAAAACCATAATTTCACAGTTGCACTTTGGCGACAAGCTGCAGCCTCAGGACACAGAGTCATCCAAGGTTACAGTGGCTTCTTCCCTTCCAGGAAACTCACCCCAAAGATTCCCAGGTGTCTCAGAGACAACCTGTGAATTGGGCCCAAGGGCCTCCCCTGGGTTGCACAGACCCGCACCTTCCAGACGTCCACATTCAAGGAAACGCACTGTTAACTGGGCACAACATTCCTAAGTTCAAGGGTATCCACACGGCTTGCCCTCCACAGGTCACCAGACTGACAGGAGGGATGCACATCCTAGATCGCCCATTTTAAGGACACCTGAGAAATCATATCAATACCACCCGGACCATAGCACAGCTTTCTCTTGGGAGCCCAGACTCTATCTTCTTAGTGTCTACTTTTAAAAATTCTGTCTTATAAATCTGTCCATGCCTCTCAGTGGATGCACCTTGAAATGCTTTTTCTGCAGTGTACCTACCCTGCGGGCGGGGATGGGTTGAGGCCCCTATTTCCTCTCTGGGAGGACCCCCTAGGACCCTGTCTGGTGACAAAATCAGAACACATAATTATAGTAGCAACTATACAACAGAAAGAGTGTTACTGTAGCCCTTTTACAAGAGGGGAAAATGAAGAAACTTGACCTCAAGATCCCATTGCAAGGTGTTGGAAATGGACTCTAACTGTAATGTATCCAGCTCCTCTTAGCCTAAATTCTTAATTATCGTAGGAATCAATCGCATCTTTTAAATCCTTCTTTCTATGCCCCAAGATAATAAGGTGTATATTGGTCTTTTATATTCGTATTTAAAATTCTCATGGATTTGTAAGTTTGGGGGCCTTCATGGAATCAATTATGCCTTCTTGAAAGAAAATAAGGTAAGAGCCAGCTGGTGGCAGCCACTGACATAAGATAAGATCCGTTATGGCTCCCTGACACCTTGGGTACTCCAGAGGAATCCAGACACATACAGCAAACTTAAGCAAGATACTTTTGTAAAAGCTTTATTTTCATGTTATTTGTAAAAACACACCCATAAATACGTCTCTACTCCAAAACACATAGAAACAGCGCACAATTAAAGCTAAACAAGGCACTGTGCCTTACAAAGAAGACATAAAATGTCCAAGGGATAATTAGAACATTGTAGTTCTTAAGGTTTCAACATCAGAAATGTTGACTACATACTGTAAAAGTGCTGCAATAAATACCAGCTGACATTCACCTAACTGGTTACAAAAACAGATGTGCACACACACTCCTCCAGTCTAACTCTTCTGCCTCCTCTACCTGGCTTGTGTGGTGCCCAACAAATTTAATGCATAAATATTTCACACCCATCATCTTCGAACTAAATAAGTTAGGACTCAAATAACTTCAATTTAACAAGAAAAATGACCCTTAAAATAACAGTACAATAAAATATCAGAAAATCAAACACCGTCCTCTCTTTAAATAGTAAACAATACAAAAGCATAGGAAAATAAATTAATACATATACAAATAAATAGAAGAAAAACTCTCATGAGAAATGGTCACGGACGTCAGGCACAGTCCGGGTGTCCCTGGTGCTCTCCCGTCTCTCTTTCACTTTGACTCCTCGGAGAACCCGTCAGGAATGGAGTCACGGCTTCCAGCCCTCTTGCGATCAGTCGGCCTTGCTTCTGTGGAGGCAGAATGGTTGCCGTTAGCGGGCACTCAGAAATGCAGCTGCACGGCCTTCTTCTCCCATCAGCCCTGACGCTGCTCTAGGCCTTTCTGAACGTGCTCTTTTCCTACTCTTGCACCCCTTAAAAAACACCAGGCCGCTGTGCTGTCGGGCAGGAAGAGCGGACCCGCAGTCGCGCTGCAGATTAGCTTCCAACAGCCCCCCACTATTACGACAGGGTAAAAACAGGGCTGCTGCGGGCGTGTTTCCACACTGCAGGGAGACTCCTTAGAATAAGCCCCGGAGCCCCCTGAACCCAAGTTAGCCCCGAGCGATGTCTCTGCTGGGCGTCACCGAGGTTCGAGGCCGGCGCAGCCCTCCGCAGAAGGGCCACGTCCAGGCCTTCAGCCCGAGAGGCGCTGAATGGCAACAGGCCAGAGACTTTCAGTCTCGCCAATCAATTCTAAGTCTCCCGGAGCGCAGTTTCCCCGCACTCATTAGAGAAGGAAGCAGCTTGGGCGCAGCAAAGAGCCTTCCGGGCAGGCAGATGAATGCCGTGCCCGGGCAGGTCAGTCACGCACAGATCAAGCCTGCTCCCTGGGCCGCGGCTGCATCCCGGCTCCCCGGCGAGATCTCAGGCCGCAGACCTGCCCGCAGCCCCGCGCACACGGAGCCCCACGCACCTGCTCAGCATTCTCTGCAGGGCTTTCTGCACCATGGGGGCTTCTGGGTCCAGACAGGCTTCGCGCCCATCCTTGAGCGTGGCGCTGTGGGAGGAAGGGAGACCGTGAGCGGGGTCGTCCGGGCTGCGTCGGGGTCCCTGGGTCGGACGGAACCGCGGGATCGGGGACTTACACGACTTCGGTTTGGTGGCAGTGGGGTCCGGGTGCTGTCACCGCTATGCTCTGGATGTTCCTGGGGTGCAGGCCGCGCACGGGCTGCAGACAGCGGCAGCGCAGCTCGGAGGTCACAGGCGCCCCTGGGGAGGAGGACAGGGAGGTGAGCAAGGTCCCCGCGTCCCGTCGTGGGGGGCAGAGGGGCGAGCGCGGCCCCGGCCCCCTCGGCCCCGCCGTCCCGCGCCCCGTCCCCCGCGGCGATCCCCGCGGTCCCACCTGCGGCTCTCCGGGAGGCCCCCAGCAGCAGCAGCAGCAGCAGCGCGGCAGCGGGGCGCAGGGCGCTGGGGGCGGTGTGGGCCATGGCTGGACTGGCGCTCCCCGGCAGCTGCGCCCCTTTATGTGCGGCGCCGGGGATTCCCGGATCGGCGAAGGAGACGCCCGCGGGGCGGGGACGCGCTGAGAAGCGGGTCCGGCGGGGTGGGGACTGGTTTCCTATTTGTCACATACTCGGCAGCGTCCCGGGCTGGGGTTTTCCCTTCTGTCCTCACAAACGCTGTTTAATCGCATCTATCTGGGATTTCACACGAGAGCGTTGGCTTGGATCCCGGTGTTTAGCAGGACAAACAAATCACACTTTGTGCCACAGAAAAGACCAGTGTGGAAAGTTCAGTTCGGTGTTTAACTGGGGAGAAAGTGGGAATCCTTCACTGTTTCCTTCTGTGTGAAGTGCTGGACTTCCCAGATCCAGGGAACCCGGAACAGCAGGGCAGGAGGACGGGGCGATCCCTGCAGTGGGCCTCGCGGTCCTATGGGGCCAGGAATGTCTTTGGGCTCCCAAGAAAGTCACTGGGCTCAGAAATCTCCTTCCTGGCTGTGCGACGATAAATCTTGATTCATTTCCACCTCCTCTGGGGTTTTCTGCCTCCAATGATTTGATTTTCTCACCAAGAAACAAACTGTCCTGGTGCATCAAGTGTTGCTTTTTCGGGGTTTCTAACAAGACATTTTAGACTCTTAAGCAGACTCTTGGTCATTCAATAGGTCCTTCCCCTCTTCGGTTTTAATTTCTTTGTTAGGTGCAAGAAGGTTTCTGAGGGTCCATTGAGTTCTGGGCGCAGACGGGATGGGGGCGCTGCGTGGGTGCTGGAGGGGGCGAGCCGGACGTGCCGGGACACCTGTGCGCTCCTCTGCTCCTTGGGCCACTTGACATTTTACTTGTGGATGCTTTAGTTTATCTGCAAAACAGAGATAAGTGGTAGAATTTGCCTCAAAAGGTTGTTATGACGAATAAATGTGTTAACATTTGTAAAACACCAGTATATATTAAATGTTACAAACAATTATAAATAAATAAAATACAACCCTCCCATGTTAACTAAGCCAAAACTTACCTGGGAATAAAATCCTTAAACACAGAAAAAGGAATTTTTTCAAAAAAGTCCTTCAATAACAAAATTTTTATTAGTCGCCGCCCCCCCCCGGGAGAAATTTAGGATGAATCTTTAGTTGTGTAGTTCAACTCCTGGATGATTTTCTATTTCTAGTTTTAGTAGTCTCAATTACAAAATCTGAATAAACACCAAGATGTCCCATCTCAATTATTAGAAAAACTTTATATACAGATTTCTATCTTTACATTTTTCTGTGGTCATTAGTACAGTCCAATAAAAGGAACAGAAATTTAAAAGATTGTATTTGTAAAAGTGTAGGAAATGGAAGATGTCCTAACATGTCAGTGTTATTTTTCTGGGATTCCTAGTTGGAAATACTGCATTTTCTTGAAAAAAAAAAATCAGTGGTTGAGAAATACAATAGCTGTTCTTTAAAATTTATAAATATTACTTCATTTTTCTGATTATAGATCTATGTGTGTGTATCACCGAAAATTGTAAAGGGCAGAAATGAAGAGGAGATTGTTTATTAAGCTTTTTAAGTTTTAGTCCAAGGAACAAACTTTAGCAGATCTTTGTGTTTGTCTCCAGCATCCCTAGACAGTGACATATTTTTAGAAATGACCACTCTGTCGAGTGTCCCTTATGGTCAGATCTCATATTTACCCAGCATATCTCACCCAAGCTTGTCAACCACCTCATGAAGTAGTTATTCCACCCAACACACTCCAATTCCTAAGGAAATGGAGGGCCATAGAATTTAAATAATTTGTCCAGGTCTCACAGTCAATAAAATTCAGAATTTGAGTTTCAGGCACTTGGCTTACTGCACAACAAAATTTTTTCTGAGGTAAGTGACTCACAACTTCAGGAGAGGTGTTTATTTTTAATGTTTGTTATCTGATGGCTCAACTTCACCTTTCCGAAATCTTAAAAATAGCCAACTTCTCAGCAGTCTCCAGTGCTTTGTTTCACCAACGGCAAAAGTTTTCCTTTGTGACATGAATATGATATCCTTAATTTAATAAAATCTCTATTTTCCTATCTGTTTTTCTACATTAACGTGCTTCCCCTCCAAAATCAGTCAGCAGAAATGAATTTTCCACCCTCAGTGTTTCCTGGAGATGGAAATGTGCATTGTAGTTGGTTCCAACCTGCTGAGCTAAGTTTTTCCATTTTCTGTGGACCCGTTTGAGCGACAGCACAGGTTAAGAACTGAAATATTTTGTCTTCAGCATTAGTTGGAGGCGGCCTGGAACGCTATCCTTATAACTTACGAAAACGGGAGATGTTTGCTCTAATGACTTCCAGATCCAATCCAAAGTACTGATATGGACAAATACTCAAGAGCAAATCAAGCCTTAAAAATGTACAGCAGTTTTCAAAAAGGTGAGTGAGCCACTTCAAGAGACAGTCTCTTATTTGTAGAGCAATGTATAACTTCATGCCTAAGACTCGTGCAATAAATAATAGTTGCTACAAAATGACGCACTGAAATGTTTTTCCTTTTACAGTATATCAGTCCTCATAATTTAATCCTTAAGAGCTTCATGTTTATTTTTTTAGAAATATTAAAAAGCAATGATGTTGTACCAAAATAATCCAATTCTTTATTTTACTGTCTTCCCCAGGCACTTCTTCATTGTGATCTTAACAAACAGGTTTCTATGCCCAAATGTCAAAGTCATGAAGTCACCAATCTGGAAGAAGACAGGCATCATTAAAACAAAGCACTGATTGGTTGATAATCCCCTTTTCAATTTGTGTATTGGTGGATCTGCAGTTTTGTTATCGCTACCTACCAAGCCTTTGCCGTCAGAGCTGCTGCCCACCCTGAGCACTGAGCTACGGGAATGGGCCCTTGCTGCAGCCTGCCGTACCCCAGCTGCCGGTAGCCAGGAATTTTATGGCAATGACTGCTGACTGCAGCCCTGAGGGGAGAAGAATGAAGATGCCCAAGTGTGACATTGGATCCCTTCTGTCCAAAGCCATTGAGTGTCAGTGCCATTCACCCTGTCCCTGAACCCTCATCTGTCATTTCTGCTGGCGTCAGCCCCATCCCTCAAATTTTCATAGCAGAATCCTGGTTTTCCTTTGGAAACTAGAACTCCAGTCTTCTTTTCCTTGCCATCTCTCCTTCTTCCCAGTCTGAGTGGGTCAGGTGAGGCACTCCTACTCCAGACTCCACGAGGGAGCTGCAAGCTGCAAGCTGCAAGACAGCTGCAAGTTCTGTCCCATTAAGATTGGACAGAACTTCCCGTTTGGGTCTGACCCCCAGCTGCCTTGCAGGCTCAGGCTGGGACTGTGACCTATCCTGTCCAAGTCAGAAAAATTCCTGGAGTACTTTTTGTCGGGAAATGGTTGGACAAAAAAGTCTGTGCTTCCTGCTGGTTATCGCTGGTGGAACAGAAGTTTGGAGCTTTGCCAGAGCCTAAAACTCAGCCAGCACACAGCACAGCAGCCAGGCCCGAGAGAAACAGATTCCCAGAGAGAAGTTTGGAAGGCCAGGACTCGGCTTCATCTACCCTTCACATCAGTCTATCAGTTTCACAGGGAAACAAAATGAGTCCTGTTCTCCTTAGGCCAAACTGAACTGGATTTTTGTATTGTCTCCACTTACAGCTAGGGGTATGTTTCTTTCTTTCTTTCTTTCTTTCTTTTTTTTGTTGTTGTTGTTTTGTTTTGTTTTTGAGACAGGGTCTCACTATACAGTTCAGGCTGCCCTTGAGCTCATTATGTGGCCATAATCAAACTTGCAGCAATCCTCATGCCTCAGCCTCCCCAGTGCTGGGATTAGACGTGTGCCACCATGCTCAGCTGGGTCTATGTACCTGAAAGAGGGTCCTTTCTACCAGAATTCAGTTCCTTCCCTGCTCCATTCATTTCAGCACCCTCAGTGACAATTTCCTCGGCATCTGTAACATGGCAGCAAGGCTAGATACCACGGACACAAAGATGAGGTCAGACTGTCAGTGCACTTGGGGCATGAACGCAGAGACAAACTTTTAGAAAAGCCTGCAAACGCTATGATGACCAGGCCCAAGGCATTAGGAGCAGAGAATCTCACCTGCTCCAATGCTTAGAGTCTCAACTTGTGAAAGATAGAGAAGTTTTCTTGGAGGAAGTGATCCATTACATGAGTTTGAATGAATGAAGCATTTTTCGAGTAAATGTGGGAACTCTGAGGGGTGGAAAGATTCCAGAGGGAGAGTGTCAAGTGGGTGAAGGTGGTGTTTGGAAGGAGGCTGAAAGCCCCCAGGAGCTGCAAATGGAGTTTCCCCAGTGAGTAGGAAGAGGTGGGCTGAGTGGAGGTCTCACCCATCCGTCAGTCTGGGTGCTACTTCCTTGGCAAGGCTGTACCTGCACCTAAAGGGGCTTTTGTGGCCCTTGGGTACAGGTCACACTATGACCTTCATGGACTGTCTATCATAGGACAGGTGAGAAGGCCAGATTAACCTACAGGTTCCGATTAGTACCAAAACTGAGGGGATGCTGGATATTGAATTAGACACATCCAACAAACAACAGTTTTGCCAAAGATAAATCATGGATAAAGCCACAACAAAAATTAACATTCAATACTACTACATTAGATCTGACAGCATCCCAAGGTACTTCTGAAAACCAGATTTTAATATTAACTTTATGTTTCCATTTTCTTAAGATTGTTTTCTAAACTTTTATGAAGTAGGATTGAGTAAGTCAACTACATTATGTGCATATAATGTGACCCAAGAAATACAAGAATACGAGAATTAAAAAAAAAAAAAAGAATGTGTCAGAAAAATGTAAGAAATGAGGAAACCATCTCCCCGGAAATATTTCTTATTTTACCAGATGGTTATCCTGGATACGAAAACAATGTGATGACTCTGGCAATATAGAGGCAACATTTAGGAAGTTGATAGCTGAATAGTAAACCACAGACAATGTATCACATAGTGTATGGATACACGTACTTCTGCTAGGAAAATTGCAAGTCATCATAAAAAATAGATCGGAAAATATTCTCTGTAACATTTCAACATTTTGAAAACTGTTGATACATTCTTCATGGCTCATATATGACCTGTGTTAGAAAGTGTTCCCTGTGCGCTGGAAAAACAAATATGATTCAGCAATTGCTGGGCGAAGTGTCTGTTATATATGTTAGTCAGGTCCAGCGGGTTGATTATGTTGCTTAAGTCTCTGTACTATCACTGATTTTTTTTTACTGCTTTGTCTATTAAGTTTGTTAGATTATTTAGCTATGAATATGGATTCGCCTATTGTTCTTTTTTGATATCTCCATTTTGCTTTACTTTTTTAATAATATTTATTTTATAAAATTTAAGGTTTTGTCTTTTATAGAATTGCTTCCTTTATAAAAATTTGCCATCTTTATCTCTAGGACCCCTTCTTTTCATAAGTCCTAATACAAAAGTTAGACCTCCATTCATAGAGTAATTAATAAATATATTAATAATACATTAATAGTTACTAATAATATGTTAATATACTTATGTCGGGTTTATTTTGGTTTGTTTTGGCGTGATGCAGCACTTTTAATTCTTTTAATTTCAAGCCACTTAAGATCTAATATTTAAAGTATACACTTTAAACAATATAGAAACCTTTACAGTCTGATGATCTTTGGCTTTTTTGAAGGGGTGCTGGGGATTGAACTCAGGACCTTGCACTTGCTAGGCAAGAGCTCTGCCACTGAGCTAAATCTCCAACCGCCCCATCCTTTAACTTCTAACTGGACTGTTCGTTTCATCTGAACTTACCATAATTCTTAATATAATTGTGTTTAAGCCTACTGTTTTACTATTCTATTTGCCCCATATTTAAAAATCAAGGTTTATATGTGGAGTAACTTTAGATTTACAAAATACTTAGGTGGGTAGTACTGAAAGTTGCTACATCTGACCTTTGGTTCAGTGTTTCCTAATGTGGACGTGTTGCATAATCGGAGTACACTTGTCGAAGCTAAGACATTAGCCTTGACATACTGCTCTCACTAGACTCTAGTCTCTATGCAGATTTCGTGACTCTCCATCGTTATTTGTCGTATTTTTCTACTCCAGGACCCAGTGCGGCACACGCATCCCATTTAGCTCTGTCTCCTCTGACCTGTGATAGTTTTCCATATTGTCCTATTTTCCTTGACCTTGACAGCTTGGAAAAGTACTTGTGAGGTGTTTTGTAGCTTGTCCCTCAGTTTGGATTTTTGCGATGCTTTTCTCAGGATTAGCCTCCCGATCCAGTGGAAGAACACAGGGGCCCCGAAGTGCCTTCCAGCCTCGTAGTATCAGGGTTGCTGGATAGCTCCGCTCGGGCCGGACCCTGGTGATGATCTGGACCACCGGGAGGGAGGCTGTTGTGTCTGACAACTTTCTTCACTATGAGGCTTTTCCTTCCCTTTTTCCTGGTCCCCAAATCCGTGCCACAGGTGCATGGGCAAAGGGAATTAAGCCTCATTTCAGGCAGGGAAAGACTCTTTCATATTATTAGAAATTCTTCTGTACAGAAGATTCATTCCCTCCCCCCATTTCATTTTGTTGTTGCTGGTGTTCCTTTATTGCCTTATTTCTGTCCTCTTTCATATTACTGAGGTATTTTCTTTCAAGCAATTTAATCTCCTTTTCAGATTCTTTTGGGGGAGGTGTGCTGGGGATCAAACTCAGGACCTGAGCTTGCTAGGCAAGCGCTCTACCACTGAGCTAAATCCCCAATCCCTTCCTTTTCAGAATTTTATTTTAACTTTTAAACAAAATTTTGTAGTACTAGGGATTGAACCCCAGGGCTTCAACCAGAGCTATACCCTCAGAACTTTTCTTACATTTCCTTATTAAAACTTTGAGACAGAGTCTTGCTAAGTTGCCCAAATGGGACTCGACTGAAGGTCAGGCACCAGACACCAGACAGCCATGGACAATTCGCCCAGCCTCTCTTTGCACCTGCTTCTCGTCTGTGAAAGACACCAAGCACAGAGTCTGCGTGGCAGGGCTTTTAGAAGTGTTAAGTGTCTTATCATTTGTGAAACATCAGCGCTAGTAAGTGTAGTGTAAATAAACAAAAAGAAGTGATGCTTCACAAGAGGATTGCTAATGGACTGAGTATGTAGGAGCCTTAATCCCCAGGGCAATGGTATTAAGGAGGCAGAGCCTCTGGGGGTGATTAACTAGGGTTAGCTGAGGTCCTGATGCTGGGGTATTTATGATGGGATTAGAGTCCCTGTGAGAAGACACCAGGAGTTTCTGTGTCCTCTCTGCCTCTGTCCCGTCTCCTCCCAACCCCCATTTCTCTCTTACATCTTTCCCTCTCTCTCCTCCCCAAGGACACAGCAAGAATACGACCATTTGCAAATGTGGAATTTTTCCTTCACCTGATGCCAAATCTACCTGCATCCTGACCTCGGACCTCTTGGCCTCCAGAACTGTGAAATAATGCTCACTGTCTAAGTCACCAGTCTATGCATCCTGTCGTGTCAACCCAGAAGTTACACAAAAACGGCTTGTGGCTAATTCTAATACAGACAGAAAAAAAACATATTTCCAAAGAAACACTATCTGTCTTAGAAATTTTCAGTACCTGTATTCTCAGATTTTCAATTTTTCCTTTACCTATGATTTGTTGTTTGAAATGTCAGTTTTAATGACTTCCCATATCAAAAAGGAATAAGAGTAAATCCTCCTTGCCCATTTATTGGAAGAGATATAAGACATGACCACCTCTCCGTCTTGGATATAACCAAACAGATACTCAAACTTCTCACCTATTTTTTTACACCTAACAAACAACAGAAAATATTGAAATGACTTCCAGGTCTGGTTCAAGTACCGATGTGAATAAGTACCCAGAAGGAAGAGAATTTCACCTTATCTACAGTAGTGGCCAAAAGACCACGTCATAAATCAGCTTATCATCTGCAGAGTTAGCTCTGTGACTCCCAGGGACACGTTCAATTAAAATCATGTGCTTTCAGAAAGGAAGTAGAAACTTTTCCCCCCTTTCCTACCTCTTTCTGTGACTTTATTCATACCAGCCCCGTGTTGC
This sequence comes from Hystrix cristata, assembly GCA_004026905.1. Classification (NCBI taxonomy): domain Eukaryota; kingdom Metazoa; phylum Chordata; class Mammalia; order Rodentia; family Hystricidae; genus Hystrix; species Hystrix cristata. The sequence goes on from PVJO010015073.1 coordinate 37,810, forward strand.
TTCAGAAAGCTCTAGAAGCACCAGTGATAGGAAGCTGACTGTGGCAAACGTATTTCTTGTGTTCTAGCATGTGAGATGCACAAGGGGTAGGCCATGCAGTCACCAACTCGTGTTATCTCTGAAATAGCCCAGTTGATTTATAGTTTCATTTCACCTTGTAGTTTTTGTTGTCTTCCATATTTGATTGGTAGGATCTGATGGGCCTGCAAAATCTAGGGATGCTGTTCCTCTCAGAGCACCGATATCCCAAATCAGGTGGCAAGAGGGAGTGGGTGTCTCTACTTCGCCCTCCAACTGGCCTTTCGCCCCTCCCCCAGACTTCCTACCAGCAACCCCTTGCTGCATAGTGGCTCTGCTCTGGAGGGAGAAAGTGACGATGGGGAACATGCATTAGACTTCAGCATCCACCACCCCACAGTTGAGTATTAGTGGTAACTCAATTCCAATCTCTAATACAATTTCTCGAATATGCACTCTTTAATCTGTGCCTGTCTGGCACCCACCTTCCACTTTCTTGAACTTCTCCCCTCTGGAATCCTCTTCTTTTCCATCAGAAACCTTCACCTCTGTCATTGTCGGTTCGTGTGGTCGAGGTGAGATAATTGTTTCTGAACTCCAGGAAGCGCACGACCCTGGAGCACTGTTGGTCCCCACTTCCTGTCTGTGCCCTCACCCACAGCAGGGTGGGTTCAGAGTGAAGTTAATGATGAGCTTGGGTAAGTCGGGGACAGTCCTGGCTGTGCTGCAGTAAAGGGAGTTGGCAGGGTCCTGGTGTTTGCTGGGACTGCTTGACTGGGATGGTGAGGACCTGGTATCTGGACGCCGCCTGGGAGCACCCGTCTAAGAGCAGAAAGGGCACGGAAGAAAGTGTTCTGAGCTACACGATGCAGGCCCCCTGGGAATACTGCTGAAACACTTGAACCCAGCTCTGCCCTACACGATCTGTGGACCTTCATTGTTACATAGCAGTGGATGCTCTTATTCGGCCAGGTAGAGCTCTGTTTCCATCCCCCATGGTGAGAGAGATGCAATTTCTGCTTTTCACATTGCCGCTTAGTCTTCTAACACACGCTGATTTCCTTGCTGTTTAAATGTTTCGTTTTCTTCTTTTCCCTATTTGCTTATTATTTAGTTAGCATTCATGTGTTTGAAATCAAGTTAGGTCCTAGAAATAAAAAAAGTTATAAAATGAATTGCACTATCACAGAAATAGCAGTCTAAGAAGAAAGACAAATGAATGAAGAAAAAGTTATGAGACTATCCGGCCAGCTCCATAATGGAACAGGTTCTGGGTATCCCGGGGGCACAGCGGTGGGACACCCCACCTTGCTTCTCAGGGGAGTGGGCAGAAGTCCCAGAGAAAAACTACGAAGAAACTACGAGACACCCCTCTTGGGAAGGTTCCTCTTGAGTTTAGCCTTAAAACGGAGGATAGGATTTCCCCAGGGAAGTGGAGATGTTGAGGGGTGTGGACAGAATTCCAGGAGAGACTCGCACAGGCAAAGGATGGCAGCCAGAACCAGCATCGTGTGCCCTCCAGCTCAGGCGGCTCAGTATCTGGGCTTCGCTGAGACGGGAGGGAGACAGAAGCAGGCAGGGGAGAGAGAGTCAGGCATGAAGACTGTGTAAGAGTCTCCATATGCTGCGGCGCCGAGATAGAGGACACTGGGCCCAACTCATCCTTTTGTCAGGAGCCATTCGGCCTGGAAGTAAGCCATGCCTATATGAGGGTAGTATCCACTCCCGAGGGCAGCGCCCCTGTGACGTAATCACCTCTTCAAGGTCCCAGCTCTTACTGCCATCACAATGGCAGTTCAATCTCAACATGAGTTCGGCAGGAAACATTCTAATCCTAGTAGGCGCGCGCGCGCGCACACGTGTGTGTGTGTGTGTGTGTGTGTGTGTGTGCATATAATCATCATTACATTTTATATTGTACTTATCATTACATATCATTGTACATATCAAACATCATTACATTTCATATTGTACATATTCTCATGTTGTTACAAAATTCTCATTGATACTTGTGACACTTGTCTTATTAAGAAATTGCTTGGGGAGAAGCAAGCACAACCAAACAAAAGTGTGTGCGCCTGAGGTGCTGCTATGTATCTATGTATGCAGAGAACATAGAAGACCAGGAAGGAAGAAAATGAATTGCTAGGTCAGGAAATAGCAGCAACCGTTATTAAAGGCTGGAACTGAGAAATGGAAGGTGACAAATATATCTTTTTCTCTATCTCTTGGCCATGGAGTTGCTTCTTACAGCTTTTCCCTTTGTGTCTTTTTTTGTGTGTGTATCTATTTTGCATTCTACCAATTTACAGTCAATTTAAACATTTTTACTCTACTCAAAGTCTTGAAAACTATTCTCGTAGTATGGTATTATGACAGTAAAATCAGTTAACAATTGCAAGCTGTGCTTGAAACTAGAGGCAATAAAACATTAGGTAAAGACAGATAGTAAAATAATAAAATAACTAAAATTAAGAGTAGCTTTTAAAAGTGCAGTGAATGACATAGATAGGAAGGTAGAATGGAGGTTGCCAGGAGGAGGGAAAGGAGGGAATTATTATTTAATGGAAACAGCTTCAGTTTTGCAAGATGAAAGAGTTCTGGAAATGGATGGTGATGATGGTTGTACAACAATGTGAATATTTGTTATATCACTAAAATGTACACTTAAGGTGACATATTTTAAGTATATTTTACCACCACAAAAATAAAGCAAACAAATGTGAAGAGAAAGATTTACATAAATTTATACTTCCATAGTAGAGGTTAAGTAATTGAGTTTAGCAAATGGGATCAGGGTAAAGTAATGATTTCTCAGTATAAAAAAAAACATAGGAGAAAAAGATGAAGATGCAGAGAGATGCTGAGGGGTCATCAGAGTAAAGTAGGAGGGCAAGTTGTTTCCAGAGTACTCAGGGAACTGGGTTTCATGTTTCAGAGACTTGGCTGGGATTTGGGGAAAAGCTGCGAAAGTCCAGCGGCAGTGGACATTAGTGAACCAGAGAACCACAAAATGTCAGAGGGGTCAACTAGGATTAGGAAGAATTGTATTACATTGTTAGCACGATTCACATGATTTCATTTCCCCAGCAGTGTAACTTGAGGATAGAAAGAGACATAAGACAGTATGGAGTAGCAAGGGTTGAGGGTGAGCCTAGTATAAATGGTGAGCAAAGTAATTTGCTGAAATAGTCACCACTAAGTCCAGGTGGGGCAGGAAGGTGAATGACGGAAGAGAAGACATGACAGACAGGAAAACACGGCATCTTGGAGAGCTTTCTGCTTGCCACTGGCTGTTGAACGTGCTTAGTATCAATCTGTGAGTGGAGCAGCTGGTAGGAGGGGAACCTGTGAGAAGGGCCTTTCTGTGGACTGTGGCACCGTTCTCAACACGAGGGTGTTGTAAGTAGTTCTGTTTGTTGGGGACTGAGTCAGTGTGTCATTCCAAGGCTCTGAAGTGGAGGAGGCTGGAGTCGTGAGATCCATGTGGGACAGGTGGGCGGCAGCTATTGTAGAAAAGAGGAGGAAGACTTAGTTATGTATCACTTATGGCACATTTCACTTTAAACACCCCTGTACCATGAAATAATATTTAATGGGCACATTTTGTGATGGTGTGTGATGGTGATTGGAGGGTGTAGTGTCCAGGCAAAGGTCCCTGCAAGTTCTCAGACATTCTTGTAACTGACAGAGCCCAGAGCCCCTGCTGTTGGTAATGGCGTAGAGGGTTTGGGTCTTACATGCACAGTTTTATAAGAGATGAAAACCAGAGCATGGAAGGAATGAGGCAATGCGTAGCATTACGCCTCCTAATTAATTCTCAGCTGGGTTGCTTAACCCAGCAATAAAAACAGTCCTTACCAAAAAGGTTCACCACCCTAACTGCAATTTCTCCCTGCGAGTAATATCTGAAAACTTCTTCTAGCATCTACTGAGTGGGCAGTTTCTACATACTAGGGAGTGTGAAGTATGCTCCCCTGGAGGAACAGACTAGAATGATAAATCATTACAACAGATCCTGGAGTAAATCTGATGGGGCTGGCGTGTGGTGATCTGGAATTACAGAATAGAAGGCAGATCAGCAGCACTGTTGTTGATCGAGCCTTGGAAGTCAACTCTCTTTACGCTTGATGACCCCTCTGCTTCCAAGTTTTGCTGCCACCCAAACAAAAATGAACAGCAGTGTAGTTAATCCCTTAGTTGTGTCTGATCCGGTGAAGAAATAAATAATTGACAAAGTTGCATGTTGTGTTTATTTCTTCCTGTCTTTTCACCAAAAAAAAAAAAAAAAAAAGTTAAACCAGCTTCTCGATTACCAGATACGCAGGCTGTTTTGTGGAATTACAAACATTCCCAAGTTTTGTGGGATTCTTAAATCTGATTTTGTGAGGAATAGCGCTTCTATTCAGTGTCCTGAACTTTTCCTGGCTGGATGTGGCACCCCAGCTTGGGCTGTCATCCTGCTGGCCATGCACAAATTCCCGCTTGTCTGTGGTTCCTTAGTGGGTCGCCTGTTAGCCAGGAGACTGCTGCCTGCTGCCAGTGTGGGTGACATGTCTCGGGCCAAGGGCAGAGAAGGAAAGGTACACTCACTTGTCAGGTTGCGGTGCTTGATCCACACAGTGCCTGAGCTTTCCATGATGCAATTTCAACAATTTCAAGCATGCCAGGAGGTCAGTATCATGGTTCTTATTTATACAGGAGGAAACTAGAGTAAAGGGTCTTACAAGCAGAGTTAAATTCAAACATAAGATAGTCTGAATCAGAAACTCAGGGCTTAAAAATGGCTTTCTTTTTTTTTTTTTTTTTTGGTGCGGGCGTTGCTGGGGATCAAACTCAGGGCCTTGTGCTTGCTAAGCAAGTGCTCTACCACTGAGCTAAATCCCCAGCCCCAAAATGACTTTCTGTAGACAAGAAGAGACTATGGGAGAAAAGACCAGATCCAAGAATCTTAACTCTACAGAGTGTATTTTAGGGATTTTTCCTTCCTTTTTAGCCCTCCTGGAAAACTGTGCATTAAAAACAAACAAAAATCCTTCTGTCCACTTTCTACTAAGAACCAAACAGAAATGTAGAGGCTCTGTGACAGCCAGTTGCCCCTGAAGTCATAGCATCACGGAGAATGTCTGCTATGATTTGAAAGTCCCCTCAAGGCTCATGTGGAAAGTTAATCACCACTGAATAGTGTGGAGAGACTGGGTTTTCAAGAAGTGACTAGGTCCGGAAGGGCCCACCCTCCTGGATGGATTAATGCCTTATCTCGGAAGTGGGTTGGTTGCAGTGGCCCTGGGTTCCTGATAAAAGGATGGGCCAGGCCAATTCTCCTTCTGTCTCCTGCACTCACTCATCCTTCAGCCGAGTCACCATGCAGCAGGACATCCTCACCATGGTCAGTGCCATGCTCTTGGACTTCCTGCCTCCAGAACAGTGAGCGACACATTTCTCTATAAATTACTCAGTCTCCAGTATTCTGTTACCATGACGGAAGACAGACAGACTTTCTTCTACACTCTTAACACCAGATGCTTTACTCCTGACATGATGAAGACTCCCAGCCCGAGGTCAAGGTGGGTTTTCAGCTTGATGGTCTCTCTGGTCCATGTCTCTCGCCTCGCCCGGCTCACAGAGTATCAGAGAAGGCACTCTAAGATGACAGGCTCCAACACACAGGGTTAAAACTGGACTCTGCCATCGAAAGATGGGAAGAATACTTTGCGACTTCAAGTCATGATCCATTAGTGGGTCACAAAGTCATTTGTGTGGACTGTAACCAGTCTGTGAAACACAATGGCACAAAACACAATAGGATAGAATTTTTTTAAAAAAGATTATATCATAATACATTACATACTGTTAGTTTCAGTATTATTGTGTACACTTTTTTGTGTTACATACTCGAGTAACTGTGTAAAACTAAACACTCAGTGTAGATGCAGAAAAAAAAGAAGCTTCCAGGGTTAAAACTGTCCCTTTAATGACTTCGTTACCTTGATCCGTGCTGTGACTATATAATAATTCCTTGTTTGTAGACCATATCTGCAGTGAATTTCCAGGCAGGAAAACAAGAAGTTGAAGCACATTCCATTCCAATTTCATCACTCCCTGAAGTTTGCACAACAGAGGGGACAGTAAATCGTTGTACAACAAGGGCTTTTCCAGGCAGCAGTGCCTGCCTCTAGTGTGTTTGCTTAACGGTGTCCTCCGCAGGGCTCAGAGGTTGCACGGCACCGGCACTGGCTGGCCTGGCAGAATTGGTTTTGGTCCTCGGGCCGGCTGGGCTTAACCTGCTAATTGTTATATCCAGCTAAGAACACTGCCGTGCTGGACGCAGAAGGAAATGAAGAAAAAAGTAAAATCTTCATAGCTTCTCACTGCACCCCTCTTTCTAGCATGTTAATTCTTTGAAAACCAGTTGAAATACTTGAACTTCGTCTTGATAGTCTTTGTTACTTTTGCCAAGATACTTTTGCTAAATGGCTTACTCTGTCCACCAGATAGGGTGTTAGCACAAAATCGTAGTAATACTAATACAAGAGTAATGAATATTAATAATTGCTAATATTTAATAAAAACAAACTCTTGTACATTTTTATGTATAAAACTCGGCCAAACTTGTACATACATGGGTATAACATTCTTAATAATGAGCCACGAAATAGATATTCAGCATATAACTGTTTCGTAGATGGCAAAGCCAATGCATGTGCCTTATAAGAAGTTCATGTTGTACAGTGCAGGAAAAAGAGAACCTTGGAATGTTTGTACAGGTGAGTGACATTGTTGTATTTGTATTTTAACAAAATAATACTTGTATTGTTGAAGGTGAAATGTATGAAGAAAAGCTCAAAAAATGGTAAGACTCTGAGAAATGATGGTCCACTCTCTCTAACATACTGGTGCCCTGCCCCTTGCATATATTCCACATGTACAGAATAACACATTCTCCTCTAATCGCACAGTGGCCATTCAGGCTTCCAGGTGCTCCACCCTCTCCTTGCAATTCTGCTCTTCCTGTGCCCACTAGCAAATCCCCCCTCTTCAAGACCAAGTCCACCTGTTAATTTTTGGGGGGAGTGGGACTGGGGATCGAACTCAGGGCCTTGTGCTTGCTAGGCAAGCACTCTACCACTTGAGCTAAATCCCCGACCCAAGTCCACTTGTTGGCAGCAACGTGCAGCCATTATTCACGCTTCACTGCCTATTGGTGCGGGCTGAGAACCATCCCGCATTGCTCTACTTCTTCGTGCTGTGTGGCCTGGAGCAGACTCTTTAGGTCCTGGGTGTCTAGCCTTTTGTCACCTGGGCTCACTGAATGAGCAGGAATTGTCTTGCGTGCCACAGAACATATTCAATACAGTTAAGGTACCTAAGTAACAAAATTTCTTCTTAAACATTTTCATTTACTAAATATTTTACAAAATAACATAAACCTAAGTTCAATAATTAGAAAGCACGACTGCTTAATAATACCATGGCCTGATTACAAGCCGTCCAGGGCCGCGTGTGGCCCATGGCCCTGGGTGGGACATGCTGCCCTTCAGGCTTCTGAGATTGTAAAAGGTAACATGGAAATATTGCTTCCTGCCTTGAGATGGACTATAAATAACGTGTTTCAGTGCTTATGAGCTCAGGAGGGAAAACCACACTCTGCGTGAAATGCACGTGTTTTTCCTTCCAGCATAATTCCTTAGCCAGTTCATAAAGTGTCATTTTAACTATAATCAATTCTTGATGACATGTTAGATGGTGGCATCATTAGAGAAAAACGGTCATTGTCTTACTGTTACTGATTCTTCAAAGTACCCTTACAATCTTGTGCACTGCAAGGCAGCCACATCATTCAGTGGTTTAGGAGCCCAATCCGTGCTATTTCGCAATTCTAAGACAGTTAATTTGGTCTGGTTTTTAGCAAATCTCCTTCATAATTAGTTAATTACTTCGGTTTATTGAAATACTGCAGGATCTGGAATTTGAAGACAGGAAATCCATTTCTCAACTTGCACTTATCATGTAAGAGGCATCAAATGGCTCATGCGTTACGCTGACAGCCACTGTCATTTCCTGGTGGGACTCGGTCACAGCCAGGGCAGGAGCAGGCTGGACGCCAGCCACCGTCCTCACGGGTGTCGGCTACACTCCTGAAGGTCCAGATGTGCTCTGAGAGCAGGGAAGCCGGCCCCTGGGCTAGGTGTGGAGGGTCCCGCGTCCTAGCACAGGCCCTGGCGTCAGGTGCGGGCTCCGCTCCGCGCTGAGCCTCCAGCCGCCCCTCCCTGCGCACATGCACTGACTCAGGAGACCACTTCGCGGGCTGCAGCTACTCGTCAGGCCCATGACTCTGCAAACTGAAATCTCGGCCAGATGAGGTGGTGTTGCACAATCCGGG